>JBBPDE010020832.1:0-10820 GCA_037974605.1 Nannopetersius ansorgii
GTGTGTGTGTGTGTGTGTGTGTGTGTGTGTGTGTGTGTGTGTGTGTGTGTGTGTGTGTGTGTGTGTGTGTGAATAGTCAGCTTGGATTTTGAATAAAATAACAGAAATGTGTGTATTTATCCAATTCACCAATTAATCAAAGAAATAATAGACCAATTGATCAATAATAAAAACAGTTATTAGTTGAACACACACAAACACAGCTCTTACCGACGGAGCCCTTGGCTGCTATGGCGACCGTCTCCAGCAGCACCTGCACGATACCAGCACGTACGCGGGGTGTGTTCCTACTGTGTGTGTCCAGGTGATTCAGCACCTGCTGGATAACATGATGAGAGTGCTGGGCCTGGAACACAAACACAAAAGTACATTTGCTTTGACATTTTGTCATCAAGTTCCACATAGTTTATACAGGATCAGATTAAGCCATTTGGTTGCCCCAGACCTTTTTGGGATTTTTGGGAGTTTCAACCATCTTGCCATTGGTTGGGGAAATTTCATTCTACCAGTAGCAATTATGGTAGCTTTCAAGAGTTCTCAGAGATGTCATTAATAATAACACCCATGTCAGTACAACTGGTTTGATAAAATGCAAGTGGAAAGTTTGTGGAACCACAACTAATCATTCCTGGATAGATTTCACATAGTCTAATGATAAAGAAGGTAAGAGAGAAGCCAATCAGTCACTGTGAAAGAGTTAAACAGAAAGCAGTAACAATAGTAACAGAAAGAACAATAAGCAATCAACCCTGTTAATGCAAGGTGTTATTAGCATTGATGTGCTGGGGAGTTTCCCACTGCCACCAGCCTTTTGTATTGGACAATATGTTCACTAGCAGTCTATCTTATATTATGATATTGTATTTTGAATGAGACTCATTGTGAGATCTATTTTTGATCCCTTGGAAAAATTAACACAGTTGATACATGCATGACAGCAAAATTAAAGTAAAATGATATTCAGGTTACTGTATTTCTATTTATGTATTTTTACACTAGACATTTTTTAGATCAAAATTTAGATCCCTTATTTAAAGAACGGGCATTCCGTTTCAGTGTGTCCGTGTTGTACAGCTCACTTTCATAACATACAGCATACATAATATACTCAATTACTTACCTATACCCATTGACATTATAAGACACACGTATTTGGGACACCATTAGGCATAAACTTCAATGACACTGCATTCAACTACATAGACTTTAACATGAAGTTGGTCCTTGCCTCCTTTAGAGCGCCAACAGCTCCACTCTTTTTGAAGGCTTTTCATTACATTTTGAAGTGTTTCTGTGAGAATTTGGGCCCATTCATTCTGTGGAGCATTTATGAGGTCAGGCGCTGATGATGTTCGAGAAGGTCTGTCTCACAATCTCTGTTCCGGTTCATCCCAAAGGTGTTGGATGGGGCTCAACTAACCATGTATTTATGGACCTTGCTTTGTGCACTTGGTCAAAGTCAACCTAGAATAGAAAAGGTTCTTCCCCAAACTGTGTCCACAAAGTTGAAAGCATGGCATTGTCCAAAAGTATTAAGGGTGGCCTATCACTGGAAGTAAGGGGTCTAGCACAAACTCTGAAAAACAGGTCCGTCTCAGTACTTTTGTCTATATAACAGAACATTACAACTAGCATAATTACAGGTTTAGTGTGGAATTCTTTTCTAGACCTTCTCCATACAAAGAGACTAATCATTTAACAATTATTAATGTGATAGTAAAGTATGCAGAAACTCTAATCCACAGTAGTTAACACAGGTACACAATGCTGTTTATGATGCTGGATTCACAACTGGATGAACAACTTGAACAAAATATGCATGAGGACGAAGTGATGAGTATTTAATTGTGGCATAAAAAACCAAAGAGACTTCTTAGAGGCAGGAGCATGACATGAACATGCTCTACTGGGTAGTTGACTGGAGCTGGTTATTTGTGAAAGTGACCATTCTGTCATACGTCAAACACCCCACAGCACACATTGTGAGCAGCACAAAATTCTTCCTCTGCATGTAAGCCATCCACCAAGTGAAGTAGCGGGCAGCCAGGAACACTGCGCCCGTGGAGCAGTGTATGGGGACGGTACCTTGCTCAAGGGTACCTCAGAGGTGCTTAGCAGTCTTGGGAATCAAACCCATGAGTTCCTGCTCGCAGGGTGAATCCCTAACCGCTAGGCTACCAGCTGCCCCCTATATGCAGCTGCATCAAATATAATGAACAGAATGCTTATTCTCCAAGATTATTGAACTGTGATATCACAATGTTTTGAAGCAATGTTACACCCCTACCATTCACTCATTAGCCTTAACACACACGTTCACACACACAGGCACAGACACAGACACACATGAATGGGTGTGTACACATGAAACACACGTTTCCAGCACCCGCACACTCAAACAAAGCACTTTAAACACCTTTTGTAGATGTGAATTGATTGTCTCTTATCTTTAATAGGTGCTGTCGAACACCTGGGATCAGCAGGCAAGAAAATCAAAGAAAAGAGGGGGTTGAGCAGAGACAGAGATGGGGAGGGGGAGAGGAAACAGAGGGTGTGTGTGTGTCTTGCCTGTATCGAGTACATTATGATCCTGAAGCAGGATTCGGCAAACTCATTTGGGTCCCACAAACGATGATTATCCAGATGCCTGAGAGACAGACAGAAAGGAGAAAAAAAAGAGAGAAACAGAAGAGAGGGGGAGTTAACTCAGACAAACTGAGAGAAACATTCAGATACATTTCTGATATAGTTAATATGGCTAAATATTAGTTGTTGTCTGAATATGACAGTTCTCTTCTGAAACTAAAAAGAAACAAACACACAATGTCTTACAAAACATAAAAGATTCAGAGCATGGTGAGTGCAGTTTCCCAAAATGCTTTTAGGTGGTTTCTGTTCATTTGCTCTGACTTTTTACGTTTTTCTTAGTTACTTCATACAAATATTTGCTAATAAGGTGTGGTTGGAGGTAGTATACATGTTTATTTTAATTATGAAAGTGTATTGTTCTAGCACTCTCCCCTAACCCACCTGCTAGCTATACCTCACAGTGATCTCAAGGCTGGGAGGGTGAAGGCTTCCTCGTGTGAAGTGCCACAGTATCGTGTTTAACTGCAACTAATGCATGGTCATTAAACAGCTAGAAATGCTTAGATGAGAATGCTACAGTCAATCCTGTTATAAAATTGGGGCAATTGATGGCCTGGTGGATAGTGAGTTGTCCCTCTGACTGGAAAGTCAAGGGTTCTAACCCAGGTCTGCCAGTGGCCCATCATTGGCTCCCCACTGCTTTTATTACAGACTGGATTAAACAAAAAGAAAAAGTTATAGAAGGCGCCACTTTACTTTATAGTAATTAATAGAGTGGGGGAGTAAACCTGGAGTCATTCTCTCCTGGGCTCTCACATTTGGTCTCCCAGTAATATGGCCAGTGCTTAGACCCTGTCCCAGCCCTTATGGTATGTTTTGCATTCAGATTGAACAATTCAGTCTGCATTACTGTAAAACGCGATGACTTAAATTTGCACACCCAGGAAGCATGACCATAAAGAAGACTGCTCCTCAGTCAGCATAATGCTACTTGTTGCTCACAGCAGCAAAAAAGCTCAAACTACATGTTCCCCTTAAAACACACACACATCATAAAATTGCCCACACTACCCAGATATATGCCAGCAACCAAAAACAGCAAGAGAAAAAATGCAAGAGCAAAAAAAACAGAAAGAAAGACAAAGATAAAATACAGTCAGAATGACAGAAGGAAAAGAAAAAAATGTATTATCAAGGAACAGAAGCAGAAATATATTCACAAAGAGATAGAAATAAAGTGAAAATAATATGAGAAAGGAAAAATGCAAGATAGTATTGTACATAAACGGAGAGAAATAAAGTAATAGAAAAGAGAAAGTAAGACAGAAAAAGTGAGAGGCAGAACGGAAAAAGAATGAGTGGCACTCTAAAGAATTATATACTCTAAAGCAAGATAAAAATATAAAGAAAGAAAGAAAGAAATAAAGAAAGAAAGAAAAAGAAAAAACTAACTTTTGCAACTTACGATAACTGTTAGTGTTTATCTGCACCACTTATTATTAAGTCCAAATCAATTTCCTTTGCTGCTGAGCGTCTCTGACTCCACGAGACGTCTGTCCTCCATAGCAGTTCATGGGCGAGTATTATGCTTATCATTCATTTGCATTTGCATGACCTTTAGGATGGATTAAGATTCATCCTCACACACTCGAGCATAAACAAAAGTGAAGCACAGCTTCTATGAGAAAAATAACACGTTTTATAAGCTTTAAGAAATACATTCACACTAAAAATGAATCTCATATTTTGGCATCAACTATCCATACAGCGCTGATCCTATTACTATGACTGTTAAATATTGATTAAAATACAATATTATTTATTAAATACAATATTAAACAAAGCACATAGAATTTCAATGCATAGTACTGTTTTGTAACTATCTGACAATGAACCGTCAGATACCATTTTGGCCACTGAAGAAAATCCACGGTAATGAGCGAACAGATACTGTTTAGATCCTGGAAAGGTTAATTGGATCACACATTATTCATTACTAACACATCCAGTTCCTCACTGCGCGCGCACACACACGCACACCTCGTGTCCCAACAGGGCTGTTCATTTCTAAATTGAAAAACAGTCTGTGATTGGCAAGATTGAGCATATTTTAAATTTGCTTGGTATTTCTTGGACACATTTACTGATTTGTTTACTAATTTTCAAAAACTATCAAAATACAAACCAAACACTTTTAAGAAGGACAATAAGGAATCAGTAAAACCCAAATCACATGTGAGATTACTAATGAAACAACTTAATATACTGTAATCCCCCACTTATACATGGATCAGCAGTCGCAATTTCAGTCTCACGCTGATTCTGAGAACCAAACTAAATTTTTCACGGACCTCCCCCACCACACAGGCATGGAAAAGGCAGATATCCTCCACAATTTTTTTGATTTTGTGACGTCTGGGCCTCGTCTGCCACGGCGTAGAGGACGAGGGGGCGTGACAGACGAGGCCCAGACGTCAAAGCGTTTTTCGGAGAGAAACACAACAAAAGTGCATCTTGTAATGGTGAAATACAACTGTACTCAGAGGCGGGAAGTTTGAAAGCAGCCAATCCGAGCACGTTATTTATTCATCCTTGGTGCTGATAGGCTGTTGCCCAGTATTATCCTCTTGGAGCATCTGGAGTGTTCTAGTATTTTTTGTTTTGTTCTTATTTTTGCCCTGTATGTTTATTACTGTATATTAAATCAATTTATTACTGGATTTAACTGCTTATGCAAATGAAAACAACAGTGCATACCAAAGAAAATGCACATGCATGAATTACAGTACTGTGACTGGATCCCATGAGCCTTTGTGGTAGGAGTGAGTGGCTTTTTGGCACTTGTTTGTGTGTTTGTGAGTGTTAAAGGAGGGTAGTTATTGAACTTAGTAGTAGAGACTATTTATGCGTAAATGTGTTTGTGTGTATTATGTAGTGTAGTTGAGCCCTTCTCGCCAGTTACCCTCCTCCAGAGTGTTAGCTGCTGGAGCAGGGTGGCAGGCAAGTCAAAAGTTATTTGTTGAAGTTGTGGAGAAGTACTGGTGTATTCCAGTGGGGGCAGAGTACTCTCAAGAGTGTAAAAGTCTGTTTCGGAGCCGTTGCTGAGAAGTAAAAGACATCATTGCTTGAAAAGTAGTGTGTCTTCACTTTCTCCATCGCTCACATTTGCCACAGTACAGTTTACACAGCGGTAATGTCGGTATTTACATTCTAGTTCTTGTGGAGTTCAGTGTAAACTGTACAGTATTGACACAGGTTTGTCTTTACATTTTCTTTAAGGCTAATGAGTTTTAAATGTAGTCTAATTGTTTTGGGAGCATATTTGTGGGAATATTTAGGGTTTACACTATGAAAATAGGCCTTTTAAGGCTTTTTCTTTAACCACAACACAACTGAGTTTTTCACTATATGCGGGTGCCCTTGGAATGTATCCACCCCACCAAGGCGAAAGGCGGGGGTTACTCTATACTACTAAACATATTTCAAAATATAAAAAAATCAATGCATGTAATTGAAAGTAATGCATTCACAATCAATAAAAACAGAAATCTTGCCAAATGTCATATTACATATAGCCAAATAAGTTGTTTTAAAGACTTTGTAGTTTATCTTTTCCAGTAAAGTATTTTAAAAGCCTTGAATGGCCAATTTTATTAGACCTGATTACTCAACTTTTGATAAAATCAGTACATTATTGGAATGTACAAATAGAAGGTACTGTACTGCTTCTTTGCACATGCACAGGTATGGAGCAAATTGGCTACTTTATTTTATACTGATTACACTGGATAAAGCATAAAGCATCATGAAAATCATTAATCAATCCAGACCAAGCACTGTTGTATAGAGAGGAATGAAAAAAGACACAAAACCTGTAAAGGGAACAAGAACTAATACCAGCAAGAAGAGAGTTAGAGCAGTGCCAAGCAACCAGAGATGAAAGCATGAAAGGGTTCAGTAGCACACACAGAAAGGCAAGGTCTAATTTTGGCAGTGTTACGCAGGTGGTAAAAAGAAGGTTTATCAATAGAGATAATATAGTTGAGTCTAGGATGAGACCTGGGTTTTGAATCAGAAAGGAAACATCAACATTACAGAACCATCATTATTTAACTTTCTTTCCATCCAGTTCATCCACCCAACAGTTTTTTTCCAAAGCTTTTCAAAACTGCATTCGCAAAATATAAATGCTGTGCAGATGGCTATAAATGAAAAATAAGGTTTGATATGTACATTGAAATCCTATTGCCATCAGCAAATATTACTGTTTGTTGCAGCAGTCAATTCAATTAAAATCATTATTATTATAAACATGAAAAAATCGTATTGTTGCTCTATGGACCTGAATCGCCAATGAAGGCTACTGTAACAATATACATGGGTTTAGTTTTAAATATATTGAATAACAATTTTTCCAAATTGTTTATCACCTCATTATTTAACCATAGATCATGAGAGGGATCTGCAGTTGATCAATAAGACATATACTGACATGATAAAGTAATGCTATTCGTGATAACGCACAAACTTAGTTCAAATAATAGAGTTGGGACCCTGGAGCTAGGCTAATCAATTAGGCTAATCGCTATTGCTTTTATTCCACAGTTCTACAAAACAAAAGAAAAAAATAAAGAAGATTTTTTAAAATAAAAATGTGCTTTAATACTGGAGATTCCTTCTACCACCAAAATAGACCCTTTGGCATTATAGTATGAAACTACTGCAACATCAAGCTTGGCTTAACTTTTCCAGTTTTATTTTATTTTATTTTTATCTGACATGCTATATTGATTGTGGAGGAACATGAGTGAAAGGTTAAATACAGAGGTGCCTGTTTTTAACCCTTCAATGGTGGAACGGGGTGGTGGTGGCGTAGTGGGTAAGATACTTGCCTCTAGACCAAGAGGTCCTGGGTTTGAATCCTACCTTCAGCACACTGCCAATGGGTTCCTGAGCAAGACCCTTAACCCCGAGTTGCTCCAGGGAAATTGTCCCCTGTAGTTAAGAATTGGAAGTCGCTTTGGATAAAAGCGTCTGATAAATGCCGTAAATGTAAATGTATGGGGGAGCAGAGAGGATGTAATGGGATGCTACCTCGCTCAAGGGGGCATCAGTGGTCCCACTGGCAGTCCTGGGATTCAAACCAACGATCTTACAACTCCAGGGGCAACTCCCTAAATACCAGGCCACTAGCTTTTCTTATCAGATTTATCTAAATGTTATTTAGCTCAATCAGTCTTTAAATATTTCACAGCCCAGACAAGCCCAACAAAAAGTTTACCCGAACGTAATGAGAAGTTTGGAATGTGACGCGGACCAGGGGTCACACTCTTCTTCAAAATCAGACCAAACAAGCTGCAACATGAAATTTACTATAATTAAGAATATCTAAGGTACTCTTTTACTGTCTTCTACATGCATCAGTAAAAATGACAGTTACTGCACTGTGCTGCGATTACCAGCCTATTTATAATGATGAAAATGCTCTGAAAATGGAAACAAGATGCCACAATCTACTTAGTGTGGAGATGGACTAGAGTGACAACCACCAAATCTTGCAACATACTACGGAGGGACTATTAAGAGCATTCTCTGGAGTTGGTTTATTGCGGTCTATCTGTCTTTGCATTCCTGCACACTTTGCTTCTAGAATACAATATGTCATAAAACGTATTCACCCACAGCAATGCAGTTACTGATCCTGTTGACTGCACTGTATGCTATCTTGTCTTGTAAATTATTGTACTGTTGCTCTTGTATTTTTTTGCACTCACTCCTTAGTCTTGTTGTACCCACACTTGTGCAGTCTCGTCTCGTCATGTCCTGTTTTTGTTTTTGTGATGTTCAGATTTTCTTCTAACTTAATTGTCACAGTAAATGACTCAAACACTAATATTACTAATAGTAAATCTGATAATGCTATGATGCTAATCATAGTAGAACAGAAGAAAAAAATGTTATGTTTCAATTCATTTTACTATCTGCAGTCTGCTGAGGCATGGGACGCTATGTATATTACCCATAATTCTTTGTTTTTCTCTTACTGGTGTTTTCTGCTGGCTTTCTCTTTGTACCCTTTCCTTCATTTACTTTACACTTTTCCCTTGCCACCATCCTCTTTTTCTTTCTCCTACCCTCTTGCTTGCCTGTAGTCGCCATGGTGACGTCAATCTGCCACGCTCCCTCCCTTCAGTCTGAGCTATTTTTAGAATGCCTGGAAGAATGCCTCCCCAATCTCTCCCTCTAAACCTGTCTCAGTCTGTCTGTCTGTCTCTCTCTTGCACACACACACAAGCTTTATTTCATATCAGAGCTCAAGATCGCTCCCCTGAAGCTTAAACCCCCTTTCTTTCTGCACACTTCAAAAACCTCCCCCTCAAATACACACAAAAGCTCAAAACACTACAGCCACACACACAAAAAAAAGGCTTTTTTCATGCAGACGCCCACCTGACAATGTGAAGATGTTAACTAATCAATACACACACATAAAACACAATAAGAGACAGGGACATAACTCTTTAATAGGGGTGTGTGCGTGTGCGTGTTAAAACGATGCGACAGAAAGCTTAAACGTGATGCTTTGATATTCTCCTCTCACGCTCATCCAGCTTGGCTCTAATTGGCCCATGACTGAGATGAGACAAAAGCGTCTCATTAGTGAGCCCTGAGAGCACGAACACAGAGCATTAGCCTCGGCTGCATCTGTCAGAGCAGAGTGCTAAAAAAGCCCTGATGAAAGAAGGGTCCGCTAGGTCATACAGAGAGTAGTATCAGGTCCATCATCACAGAAAGACCTGATACTAAAATTACTAATTACCTCACTCCTCATGTCCAAATTCAAAGGTTTAATATTCAGAAACTACACAAACAATACATAGGTAGATTTACACGGTTTTCAAGACAGCGGTTCCTGCCTTTGCTAAGATAAAAAAACCCCAAAAAAACAACAGAAACAGTACAGCAACAATACACGATACAAGACTCTATATGTTACGATAACCAACACAACAGGCATTTTTTGATCATTTATTTTAAAAGTAAATAAAGATAGAGAGAATGATATGTTAATGATGTTAAAAGTAATGTTTTAAATTGTTAAACAGTAATGGAAATTCTAAGGGTACTATAATTGTTCTGCCTAGGTCGAGCACAGAGAGGCAGTGGAGTGAATGTTTTGTATTTTTTCCCATATATATGGTTGTAAAAGAGTCTATGAGTTGCTCACTGATATCATTTTGCACAGTAAATATTTAGCATTTAATAGAGCCACTGCATGTAATATAAAATTCTAGTTCTAAACTGAATTAAAAAGCTAGCCTAAACCACGTTATTGTGACAGCTCTACTTTTGCGCGGTAAACACTTTATTCATGCTATTTAAGACTCAAAATGTAAGACAACGTGTAAAAATGTTGACAAGACTAGAAAGACCAGCAGACATTTTCGCTCCCAGCTCAATCCTTCAGCTCACTGTCTGATCATCGGGAGTGAAAAATCCTCCCATAAGCAGCCTGCCTCCTGGAGGAGTTCACACAGCTGCTGCCTCTCAAACACTTTGCCAAACAGACAAGCTGATAACACACCCCAGCGCCTCTTACTCTGCTGTTTGTGTGCATGCGTTTGAGAGTAAGTGACTAAGATGTCTTAAGAAAGCAGAGCATGGAGGTCAACACTCCGCAAAATCTTTAGCTTCTGGCCACTCTGTGTGTGTGTGTGTGTGTGTGTGTGTGTGTGTGTGTGTGTGTACACTTTACTGGCCCGATGGTGTTGAGTTGTTTACGTTTTCAGGCTAACTGTACATCATACGACATGCCTAAAAATGTGTGCAAGTCACTTCTGCTCAGTATCAGTGTGCCTTCAGGTAAGGGTTTCAAAGTCCTGCGTGATTTATTCAGAGATTCAATCTAGAAATGCCTATGTAATCTCCTGCACACACACGCTGCAAGCTGTTCGAGTCACCAGCCGTGTAGTCTCGGCATGCTGAAACAGCCTTCATCACTGATGTCTGGTTCAGTTTCAGGGCTGAATTCACGAGGGCAAACTACTGACAGACTGTTCATAGCACAAGTGCATTAAACTGGTCAACATACTGCCCGATACCACCGGACGATTCTGATGATCAGTAGTTTGAGTAGTATCGGTGAAAATATTGTAGGGATGCACCGAATATTCGGCCACCGAAAATTTTCGGCCGAAAATGGCAAAAAATGCATTTTCGGTATCGGCCGA
>JBBPDE010020843.1:0-10820 GCA_037974605.1 Nannopetersius ansorgii
ACACACACACACACACACACACACACACACACACACACACACACACACACACACACACACACACGCACACACGCACAGATTCAAACTTGGAGAAGTGAGGAAACAGTGCTGCACACTGTGCCACAGTGGAGCTGTGTACATTTACATTATACCTAATTCTTACCCAAAGATGCAAAGAACTCCACATACGAGCCACGTTAAGAGTCCGTTGCTGTTCTCTGTTCTAGTGACCACCTCCTGCTGGCAATGAGGACATGTAGTCTGCCCAGAAACATCACGAAGGTTCGGAACCATCACTACCGTCGTTACAGCTGGAAATACATCAATCACATACGTCTGTGCACAAACTCATTCATGAACAAACACTGTCGCATTTAGTGTTATAAATCGGGCATTGAACATATAGAGTCAGTTTCTCAGACAGGGACTGAACTCAGACTGCAGTTTTCTTTTACTGTGGTCAAGGACTAGTTGTCACAGAAAACTGACACAGTATAAACTAACTTAACAGGTCGGTACAAAATAAAGCTCCTTGTTTTCAACGTTACCAGTTGCCTTCTTATTCAAGGAAGTCATTTCAGCTATGCATTTCCTCTTACTTGCACACAAATGACAAAATGAAGTTGCTTAAGCGGCTTTTGAAAAATGAAAGGCAAACTGCAAGGCGTCTTTATACAGAATTCACTCTGTTGTGTGGAACACTAAGCTGTAGCCATTTGGCCATGGGGCTATTATCGCAAACTAGGGGTCTTTGGAAAGGTCTCACCAAGTCTATTCTAACTGTAGTTTCATAGAGATTGATGTTTGCCCCGCCTAAAAAAGCTGCGAGCAAGTTCTGTTGGGGTATATAGTATTGGGACACCTGAGTGAGGTGTCCCAATACATTCGGCACTCTTTTTTTTTTCTTTTAGTCTGAAGAATCTCCAAACTGCTCACATGTTGGCTAGTCTCACACACAACAGAAACTCATCACGTGTTGCATCGTCTGCACGTTGCAAATCACGTGATGCGTGCTGTAATTATTTTCCATATTTTTTAATAGACTGAATTAAATTTTTTATTCCTTCCCGATTTCCGATCCAGTAATTTTGGTCAGGATTGGACCGATACGGATACCTAATATCGGATCGGCGCATCTCTAATAAATCAAAACAAATATTATGCCTATACCTAATATACTTGTCTAATTGTTATATTTGTGTTTGAATAACCCTCACTCTCGTTCACTGACTGTAAACTAAATGGGACAGGTTCACAGACAGGAATGCATTACATGAAAAAAAGGCTGAATCCTGAAGACATCATGCAGGCAGTAATAGGAAACTCTGACTGTGAAACTTACTTGTAGCTACAGGAACTATGCCGGGACTGGGTCCAGGATACATGCCGGGACTGGGACCTTTAGTGAAAAATACATGACTTTATAAGCTGCTAACAATTTAAACACACACACAAACATGCACTTATGCCACAAAATGAATCATTTAAACCACTGACAGATTAAGTGAATAACTCTGATTATTTTATTATAGAACAGCATCTGGGATCGATTAGACAGTTTTGGAAGAAGGAAAATGGGCAAGTGTGGGCAGGTGTTGTGGGTGCTTCCCAGTTTTTACTGGTTGATTCCCAGCAGAAGTGGTCTAAGGATCACCCACACGGTGAAGGAAGCCCAAGGCTCACTGATGAACATGGGGAGCGAAGACTAGCGTGTCTGGCCTTATTCCACAGAACAGCATCTGTAGCGCTAATTGCTGCAAAGATTAATGCTGGCTTTCATAAATAGATATCAGAACACACAGTAGATTGCAGCTTGCGCACACAGAAGATTGCAGCTTACTGTGTATGGTGCTGTGTAGCTGCAGACCTGTCAGAGTGCCCATTCTGACCCCTCTCTACCACCAAAAGCATCTACAATGAGTATGCATGGACCATCAAGCAATTCAAGAATGTGGCCAGGTCTGACAGATCACACTTTCCTTGACATCAAGGGTGCACTACAGGACGAAATCTAACAGGTGAAGGCAGTGGGGTGCTCTGGGTGATGTCTGACTGGGAAACTGTTGGTCTAAAGGACCTAAAGGATCTGCTACCAGGTTATTGGTGGTAGACACTACAGGTCTTGTTGAGTTGATTACTTGGTATGGTTTTAATGTCAAGGCTGATTGGTGTGTCCTGCTCATCTCAAAGCAAAACAGAAAATATAACAGAATATGTGACAGTTTTCCTAAATAAGGAGGGTGAGAAACGATGAGGGAGGTAAAAAAAAAAACAACCTGAAATTAAAAAATCACTTGTATATTAAATTTAGTTATTTACTTTTATACTCATGCTGTGTGCTCAGAGAATCGAGCACTAAGATGGGAGACTAAACAACCAAAACTCCCACAACCTGAGAAACCTGGAGACCAATTATATCTGTGTATAAAATTGAGCTTCCCTTCAACATGGAGAAGCACAGGTGCAGCTCACTATGAAAGAGCGACTCTCTGCCTCCCTCTGCTGGCCTGGGCGGGACTAACAGGCAGTCCTGTTTGGAGCCTTACAGGACCCAGTCCTGCAGGATGGTCCGGTCTGAAATTACTCATGAGTTTGGGGTCCAAGATATCGTACTTTGTGACCAGAGACGGACATTTCAGGTCCAGAAAGTAAAAATCCAGGATTTTGGTTTCTCTGATGAGCTCAAAACAGCCACAAAGGCCTTAAAGCAGGTAAGCGAAATACTTTAAAGGTTAAATCCCTCTTAGTATATCAGGAACTGGGCCCCATTTTTCAACTATCATATGTCCTCCTGACTGTGCTGAAGATAGGGTTGATTTGGTGCCCAGGAACCGATTTGATCCACTGCACCACCTTGTGGGGGCCTACGTGGCACGGGGTTCCACCTGGAAGGTAGGTCAAGGCCTTATTGCCCTGGTGGGTAGGAGAACCATGGTCTGTACCTTCAGATGTTTCCACACCCAACACTGTTCTCTGAACAGAGGCGTGCCTGCAAGCTCCCTGGTTTGTGGTAGCTTTGACAGGAAATGAATTGGATGACCCATCACCCACCACAAGGATGCCTTGCCCTGGGACAGATGCGGTCCCATTACAAAGTCAAAGTGGTATCAAAGCTATGAAGGGATGAGAAGAGGGTGGGGCAGACTTTAATGGAGACTCATGCTGGTGGGGGAGGTCATCTGGCCTAAGTCATTTGGCCTGTTTGTTGTAGGCCAGGCTCTTGTGGTCTGTCCAGACAAGAAATTGATTTTGGGATCCCAGTGACTCACTTTCCCTCGCCATTGCACCAGTAAGGGATGGATAAATGTAGATGGATTTTGATACAAAATAAAGCGCATTATGAATCTATCTGAGATGACATGGCAGCTCTTAGCAGTAAATGTTTAGTAGTACCTGCATTTTGGATGATGCTTCCATTACTTCTTAGCAAAGGTGGACAGTAACGAAGTATAGTATTGTTGAGTACCGTACTTAAGTAAAGTTTTTGAATATCTGTACTTCACTTTATTATTATTATTATTATTATTATTATTATGACTTTCACTTCACTACATTTTTTACTACATTTCTATCAAGGGTCTTAATTTTGAAAGTGGATTTTTCACCCTTTCTGAAACGTGATAGGTTTTTTTATTTTTTGCATGACAACACATATACTGATGGTGCTATACTGGTGTCACGCACACCCTCACACACACTCATGCACACTCTTACACGCACACTCTCCTCTAGACCAAAAAGCACAGCCCCCATAACTCACACACTTGTGTAGCAAACTGGCAGAACAGGTAATGCCTATTTAGTTTGTGTGTGTGTGTGTGTGTGTGTGTGTGTGTGTGTGTGTGTGTGTGTGTGTGTGTTTGTGTTTGTTTGTGTGTGTGTATGGGTACGGGTATACGTCCTCATGCAAGGCTAGTCTTCACACCCTTCTTCTTTCATGTTTTTTTGGTCAGGCTACTTTGCATTCACAGCAGTTTCTCTCTCAATTTGTGTCAGAACACCCATCATGCTGTGTGGAGGTGTGTAGAATTACAATAAAAATGAACAAATTACTTGTTCTCTTTGTCAGCTAGGGCTGTAACATTTGACTCTAATTCTAGAGGTTCTACAAGCTAGTCAGAGGCATTAGGTATTGTATGTATTGTGCCAATACATGCGGTGAAAATGTACTTTTAGTACTTAAGTATTTTTAAAAGTAAGCACTTCAGTACTTTAACTTGAGTGAAAATTTGAGGGTATGACTGTCGCTTGTATTGGAGTAACATTTGACCAGTGGTATCTGTACTTGTGTACTTGTGAGTACATTGTCCACCTCCGCTTATTAGCCACATAAGTAATGGAAATGAATCGGGTGCGCTCAAGCAAAACAACACCTGATCTGTTTGTTTAATTAGTTGCTATGGGTGTTCAGACAAAGGAGTTGTTATTTGAGGTGCTTCTGTTTGGTTGGAGGGGAAATCTGCAGCCATACTGGCCTTTTACAAATAACACTGCTGACACCTATTGTATTTCTCTGGGAAATAATTGGTTGTGCTGCAAACAAACAACGAGCATGAGGCTGCAGGTCTATAGTGCCCAGGGTCTGCAGGACTGAGGTGGTGCTGATTATTGATGTGTGTTCCATTTTTCATTAGTGTCTAAATGACTAAAGGTGGAACTCACCTTGATACGGTGCAGGCTGACCTGGCTGGGCGGCTGGATACGCAGGAAAGCCAGTGGGAGGGGGATACTGAGCCGGAGGGTAACCAGGCTGGGAACCCATTGCTACTCCACCATAATTAGCTGGAGGTCCAGGGTAAGGTGGAGCTGCTTCCTTTGGGGGATCCATGTTCAAAGGCCTTCATGAAAACATTGAGAAGATCAAGTAATGACCAACAACTGAACATCACCTTTACACTGGGTATTAAGATAAATAAAAATGGAAGGCACTTTTAAAATAGAATTCATGTAATTCTGTTCATGTAATTATAATATTATAACCATGTTGAATTAAAAATTAATGTAACAGTTTTGGATTATAATATTGGACCTCTGGTTATGAAGTTAGAAACTCAACCATGATGGAAACAGAATGTATTTACAGAAATGAAATATGAGTCACAGTGATTCCTAGCTGTTTTTTATTTCACTAGAAAAGCCGCGAGGGAACACAGAGTTAAACACAACAAAACAAAATAAAAATGTGTCACTATATATAAAACACAGAGGTCTGAGTTCTTTATGAGTTTCAAAATATTACAAAAAAACAACTGTTTTCATTGGTCAGTTCCAGCCTGAGACAGAACATTAGTTAAGACACAATAGCTCAAACCTGGTTGATTAAAAAATGACTAGAATTCCTTACCAGTCACCCTTCATTAATCTAGTTTAACAAAACCTTGTAAAAATAATTCCGAAAAGAAAAAAAAAAAACCTAGAAAAAAGGAATAATAACAGGGTGCAAAGCGCAGTACAGTGATGTAACTACTTTCCACTGTTAAGTAACAAAGTGCATTTATAAAGTTTTCTCTCTATATATTACTGTATCCTCATTTGAATTACAATGATTGAAATAAAAATAAATGTTTATAACTAAATCTACTGCATGTGAACCGCTATGTTTGACTCTCAATCTTTTAGTACTTTAGGCCTTCCTTTACTAATCTAACAGCTCTGGGTTGTCTTCTATAATTTCAAAACAAACTGCATTACACAAGGCAAGATCTGAGACTACATTCAGAATCGCTCCAGATTTTTCAGATTCCAAACTCCCCTTTAGCTCATTCCATAGCTTTCCTGTGGGAGTCGGGGCTGGGAGGGCCACGGTAAAAGATTTTTTCAGTCAATGAATCATTTTTGTGTTGATTTTCGATGAGTTTTAGATCATTGACCTGCTAGAAGATCCAGCCATGGCTCGGTTTTTGCTTCTTGGCTGAGACAGTCAGGGTTTGATTTAATATCAGCTGGTACTGCCTGGAGCTCCCCCACCCTTAGATCCAGCACCACACTTTTCCACACGACTGTCTTTGTGTCAATCCTACCTCTGGTGTTTTTTTGTGACAAAATTGTCTTACATTGACAATTTCATGAAAAGCTCAGTTTGTTGCTCTTTGACAGCAGAGGCAGACAAACTGTGTTTGCGTGTGTGTGTGTGTGTGTGGTGTGTGTGTGTGTGTGTGTGTGTGTGTGTGTTTGCGTTTGGTTGTGATCAGGAAGACATGCCAACCTCAAAACTTATCTCTGCATCGACCAGCTGTGATCTCTAGAGATGTTATCCTCTTTACTGTGGGTGGGGTGGGTATAATATAATATGCCCTATAATATGACTCTCCAGTTGCATTAAACTTCTTAACTACTGCTCTGGTAGTAAACGTCAGCATGTTTCAATATTTTCTTGTCACCAGTTCCTGATTAGTGCAGCTCAACAACCTTTTGTCGCACATAATTATTTAACTCTCTGTTTTTTCTAAAGGAATTTGACCTGCTTGTAACCTCGTAAGTGCAAACTCCAGTAAAGCATTTCAGGGCTGACCATTTAAGTGCTCTTAATCAGTCAGGTGAATGTTGAATTATGAATAGGATTATACAGTTACATTTTATTCATTCCAATTTTAAGGGGCACCAACAGTTGCAGCTCATGTTTAACTTAAAGAAAAATGTTTAGTTTTAGTTAAAGAAAAATGTTAATGTTTAGTTATTGTACTTCAAATAAAGGTTGTTATACTAATCATTGTACTCAGTTGTGTCACAATTAGGGCTGTGTGATTAATCGAAAAGTAATCGAAATTGACATTCAGAACCTATAATCAAAATTTTCCAGGTCGATTATTTCAGTTACTTTCCCTTTAAAAACACTACCGCGTGTGGAGTCACGTGACCCCGCTCCGTTATGTTACGTTGTTCCGCCAACATGTCGAGCATGGAGAGCTTAAACACAGACAACTGAGCAACTTGTCAGTGAACTGTGAGGGCAAAAAAATATCTAAATAAATAAAATAATCGTTCATTAATCGTAATTGAGTTAAAATCTTCAATTAATCGAGATTTTGATTTTAGGCCAAATTGCCCCGCCCTAGTCACAATTTAGTAATGAAACAAGAACTAGAAGGAGCAGTGGGGGGTGTGGGTGTGTACATGACTGCAATATCAATTTTTATTGATATATAAATTTTATTGACCAATTTATTGATCGATATTATCATTTACTGTGATTGACCATTGCTTTTAAAAAACACTAGATCAGTAGATACTGATTTGTGAGAGTAACGCAGCAGTAAAATTAAAGTGTTGCGAGATCATTATTTCCAAAAATTATCAGTAAAGTGATCCCATTACAGTTTGAGAGAAGAATTCATTTGTAATAGATCACAGTTTTAGAGGATTTTCTTCGACATATGAATTATATTGGTGACCACAGGAGAAAAGTTTGTATCAACATTACAAATGCAACATTTTCACTGAGGGTGTGTTTTGTTGATGGAATCTTTGGTTGCATAAATATTTAACTAGAACTGCAATGACGCACCCTTAAGTGTGTTATTGCTTTATTACTTAATGAAACAACCATTTCCAGTAACCATGTGAATCTTTAGATCTATGCAGTCAATGCAAATCTGAATATGACTAATACTGTATTTCTTTCATTAGGAGTTAATGATAAACTCCTGTCCTGTCCTTCCTTAAAATCCTTGCATGGAGAGCCAAACTAGCTGTTACTGCTAAAATCCATGCAAACTTGGATTTTACTGCTCTGATGGTGTCCCTCAGTAACAGAATTATTTCTGCCTCAACTTCACATTGTATGGTGACTTCTTTCCTTTGCTCAGGGTCAAGAATACTTTTTTCCTGGCAGTATCCAGATTAACACCTTTCTTCTCTTCCTCTCATTGTGTACACTTGTATTTAATCAAGTTAGTATGGGCTCTCCAGGTCCTTTAATATCTGGCTTCCACGTATTGTATATTTTGTAGGAAGTTCTTAAAGGAGTAGATCCTAAAGGACAAGTAAATGAATTACAAAAATTCCATTGGTTCAAGTGTGTTTACATCCATCATGGATATTTATATAAGTGCTAAATATATCACTACTGTGGGCAAATCTCAAGCCTTTTTTTCTTTATAGATGTAGAACACTTGTGCAAGAGTTAATGGGTCCAAAGTCACTCTGTATGTTCTATAGGTGTGGTCTCTATAAAGCCAGCAGGTCATGAATGGTTCATGGAATGTAATATCTTGTACTCAAATGCTCTGTGGTTTAAAATGGTGGGTCAAAAGGGATAAAGTCTTTGTTCTCCTTGTTTAAAACCCATTAGTGCCATAATAGGTGCTGTCTGGAGAGTCAAACAGGGAGAAAATGCACTGGGGTGTTTGCCTACCATCTTTCTTTGTGTGAAAGAGACTGATCTGAATGATCATAGACAAACAGGTCAGCATTGAGGCAGCGTAAAAAAAACCAAATGAAAAGTACATTGACGAGTCTTTAGCCAATATACAATTCTGTTGTTCCCAGTGAAGAAAATTAATTGAGTACTTTTTCTTTTTGGTCACACACTACAAAACACAATGTACATAAAATGTGCTTAACCCTACCTTAATGTACCCCTGAAAACACACCAAACCCCTACATCTTACCTTAAAATTAGATTTAAGACTGTGAAACCCCTTAGTCTGAAATTGAAGGCGTTCATTCAGGAGGTTCTATTATTTAAGGGGCAAATTGGGGGTGGGGGGAATTCAGTAGTTTTACCCTTAATCAGCTTTAATCTGTGCACTTTTCCCATTCATTTTCCTTAATTTCCTGTATGATTTAAGGTCATTTTACGGGGTAAAATAAAGGTGTTTGGTTTCATAGTGACTGGTGTGCTGGATGGGTGTTGTTTTGTTTTCCCAGTAGTCCAGGCTTTAAGTAACTTAGAGGCTTCATTGTGTACAGTAAAGTATTTATGCTGCCTCAGCAACAGAGACAGACTATATTTGAACATCACTGCTTAGTTCCTCATATTACTGACAAGGTTCACTACAGAGCCCTGTGTTGACCATCATCTGAGCCACCTCCCTGACTGACAGCTGTTATCTGACCAGTCAAACTTGTCATGCAAAGTCCTAATGATACCATTAGGGCTGCCACCAATGAAAGGGCGGTGGGGAGCAGTGTGTGGGATTGGTACTTTGCTCAAGGGAGCCTCAGTGGTGACTTGCAGTTAGGATTCAAGCCGACAACCTACTTATTGTATGGCCTAAACACCAGGCCACCAGCTTCCCCAGGTACTGCACACACTCTCAGAAAGTTATATGCCACCAGGTTTGCCTGTGTTATCATATTCATCACAGACAGGGCATCAAACTCTTAACACTGTGTCACAGGTTTAGTAACATTTAACCATTCATTATAGAATTATTTCCAGCCGCTTTCACTTCTTTAAACATGTTTCAAGTGCACTGAAACATGTTTAAGGAACATGAGGCTGGACTTCACATTGATAAGTAAAGTAAAAGCAAAGTTTTTTTTAAATCAGTTTTGCCTTTTCAGGCTGGAGGATTAAAACCACAAAGCGCTGAAGCGCAAAGCGCTGTAGTTTTAGGTCTGTGGTTTAATGAACTGTGAAGAAAACAGTTAACAGGATATAACACTCTGTCACCTATGACTGTTCTGTCCCTCTCTACAACCAGAAATGTGTTGAAATATCAGTTAACAAACTCAGAAAGCTGGATTTTTAAGGTAAAGACTGACGTGTTCTATATTACTGTTTTGAATTAATAGACACATAACTGACATACAGTCAAGGAAGTTCAAAAGGTCCATGTAGCGCAAAGAACAACAGCTGGTCTTTGTTATGGTGAGGAACTTCATACAAAAATGACTAAATGACCACGAGTTCTTGACCCTCTGTGTGTGTGTGTGTCTGTGTGTGTATGTATGTGTGTTTCCTTTTTTGGTCTGGTCAACAATAAAGTATATAAATAATTAGCAGCAAACTAATAATTAGGATTAAACTAAATAATGTAGAAAGACATTACTCAAAAACAGCAAATGGAAAGATGTGGTGGAAGATAAATATGCAGAAGATAAAAAATACTGGTTTTTATACACAGTTTAAGGATATTTTCAAACTCTGTCATTTAGGGAGTTATAAATACACTTTACAATTTTTAAAGTGCTGTTTTAAGAAAATGCACTGAGGCAGATTTTAGGAAGTATGAACTCTAAACTCCTGAACTAAAAAAAAAACTGAATAAAAGCTGCTCTGAGGGCCTGGAAATGTGGAAACGTCTCCACCTCGTCTCAGTCTGCTCTGTTTCTGACACACACAAATACCCTAAACATCACCAAAGAAAAATCTACATTTACAGCCTTATAGCCTGGAGAGCTCAGCTCTTACCGTAAAGGAGAAGGAGCGGATGGGTGTTTTCAGTCTGCTATTCCTCAGGTAGCCGAGGAGAAAATGAAGCGAGAGCAGAAGAGAAAGGCGAGTGGGAGGAGGGAGGAACAGAAATGAGGAAGTAGCACTGATATTTCGACCCTCATACTTCCTTTATGAGATTCTGAAAGGTCTTTAAGTAGTAATTGTTTTAGATTTGAAAGTGTTTACATCCACAGAACATACAGTGAGAAAATGATAGGATAGATACTGCCTTTTCTCTTTGTTACACACACACACACACACACACACACACACACACACACACACATGCACAGTCATAGTCACATGAGAAGTTAATCCGTTTATGTAGCAGCTTTCAAAAAGTTGGCAGAATTGTTAATCATATATATTTGTATGTGTGTGTGTGTGTGTGTGTGTGTGTGTGTGTGTGTGTGTATGTGTGTGTGTGTGTGTGTGTGTG
>JBBPDE010020862.1:0-10818 GCA_037974605.1 Nannopetersius ansorgii
CATCCTCCTCCCAACACACTCAGTCTCTCCCCAGCATCCTCCTCCCAACACACTCAGTCTCTCCTCAACATCCTCCTCCCAACACACTCAGTCTTTCCTCAACACATGTTTAAACCATTGTAATTTCGCCTCTCTTACTTTAACTGTCCCTCTAATGAACTAAATCCTGATCCTCTCCATCCTCGTCACTCCCAGCGCAAATCTTACCATTTTCAGCTCTGCCACCTCCAGCTCTGCTTCCTGTCTTTTTGTCAGCGCCACTGTCTCCAAACTATCAAACCAGACATTACCGCTGGTCTCACTACCATCTGGCACACCTTCCCTTTCACTCTGTGCGTCTGAGCAGTCATAACATCCTCAATTTCCTCCGGGATCAGTAACGTGTTCTGATACAATAAGGCACCCACCTTGGCTCTCTGCAAAACTTCAAGCCCCTCAATCTTTCCAATCCGACAGTGGACCAGATCCACATCCTGTGAGGAGGAAAATTCATTTACTGTACTTCAATCATTTAACATTTTACATTTAAGTATTCTGCTTTTTTCCCTTATCAGCATTTGTTCCCTGTTGGCACTTTATAATAATTTCCCTTCACGCTCAATAAATCCTTCCTTATCTACACTTAAATTGATACTTTGGAGCAATGTCATGAACCTAAATTGCCTTTCAACAGACAGCTCTTTAAAAAGTACAGCTATAAATAAGTGCGAGTAACAAACACTTTTAAAAGCTTTAATATAATTTGCAGGTTCCACACCTATTAAAGCTTTTTACTAAACACGCCAAGAATCACTTGCCGAACTTTTGTTCTTAAGAATCTGTACGAGTCAAAACCTATTAAATGGAAAAGAAAATCATAACAAGTGCTCCTTTTGTAGGCCTTAAATAAATTCAGTGCTAATACTACTTGATGGACAAATAAAATTATATATAAAATTATATCATAATTCAGGCTAAAAAAATGCTAAAACGGCCACGGCTTTCACTGCTGTATCTAGTATCAAAACATGAGGTAGTTTAATATGTCCAAACCTATTACAACGATAAAGTTAAATACAATTACTAGATAAAACTAACATTCCTGAACACTCACCTCTTCATTAGGGTCGAGTGTAATGGTGTCCATATCAACAGGCGACTCCTCTGGGACTGTAAGCACAGGAAAAGAAATCAGAAGTACATAATAATGGAATTTATATAAGCAGAATGATCTTTTCATTCACTTGTCTGGTCAGTGCCGATGCTGAAGCCAATACACAATCATAAGATCTAGAAATTTGCTTCTAATATCAGAAGATTGTGAGTTTGATGTCCAGGGATGCTACAGAAATTTGTGGTCCGGAGTCAAAGACAGCATTACAGTCCTCTCTCTATATATTTTCCCACCACCACTCAGCACAATTCTAGTAAGGGCAAGAATCTGGTAGCTGAAATATATCAGCACTAGCAGTTAGAGTCAAGATGAGTGGAAAAAAATGCTTAAACTGGGACAATACCACCTGGTTGGGTAATGTCACTTGAGTGATTTCTAGCTTTAAGCAGCATAAGCAGTTGCTTATGAGAGACCAGCAGGGGGCCCTGTGCATGAGTAGCATTAGTTGTATTTAATTGTTTTCATGACTCTGTATTTACGTATTTAATTTCTTATTGAAAGTCTACAATTAATTAGATAGTTTTTCTCCTGCATATTGTTACTTACTGTTGTATTTTGATTTCCCTTTTACCTGAACTTTTCATTACTAAATTGAATGAAGCTTTAATTCTTGTTTACTTTTGCATATAAAATAATATAACTAAGCAAGATGTTGCTCTGGAAACTCTAAATGTTCAGAAACAGCCCCAAATGTAACATTTATTCCTTCAGGGTTACAAATTGAGCACATGGAATAAAATACAGATATTTTAGTCCAGCAGCCCAGCATCACATAAACATTCTGCTCTTCTGTAGTGAAATAAATGTCAAATAATGATTTACATGCTGAATCAAATCAAGAAATCTTCCTGACAGCAACAAAATGTAACTAATCTGAGGATACAGATATGAATCCAATATCATTGTGTGGTCTTAAGCTGAAAGCATAGGTTACACACCTGTGGAGGCCTGCTGGGAGTCAATTTCAACCTCTCCATTAAGACTCTTCCTCTTAGTCTCATCATCGCCAGACTCCTCAGACTCGCCCCTCCTATCAACTTCACAAAACAACACCACACACTTGATTAAACGCTTGATCTTAGTCTTTTAAAAACGGAGGCACTCCAGAACAGTGTAAATGTCTAAGTATCGGTTCAATCTTCAGGAGTGCTTGATCCTTATCAATGCCAAAGCCATCCGTGGCCATCATAAGATTGTGTACCGGTCACACGGTCAGGGAGAATAGGACGGTGCTCCCTCTCCCCAACACCACTCACTACAAAAGCCAACCAAGCTAGCTGTTTGTTTTCCTCCGAGCATCTTGAGCTGTTAATGAACTGTTAGCGCCACTGTGAAAAGATGCGGTGGCGCTTCACGTCTCAGATAAAGCAGATGCTTCATCCTCCCAGCTCAGCATCATCATGTGTCTGAAGGAGACCCCACTAATGTTTAGAACCGGACATAACTAAATAGGAAGAAGATAATTACCTTCACATATATTCAGACTGCGGACCATTTAGGAATGTTAGTGTCTACAGATTCTGGAGCATTGTAATTAAATTACTAATAAAAGCACACTTCATTTAAACATCTTGTTCTAAGTAAAAAAAATTGTAATAAAATAAACTATTTGTACGACACCCGCAAATACAGAGAAAGGCAGCTCACAGTGGGTCACATAAAAAAGAACAATTGATGGCTATGAATTTGTTAAGAACTCTCAAAGTATAAAATACACTAGTACTAGGGAAGGCGAATAGACATATAGTACAAGCTTGAAGATAGTCTCTATTAAAATTCCAACAGACTTAATAGGCATATCCTTAAAAAGCACAATGCCTTCAAATCACAATCAATCACTACACATTTTAGTAAGCCGGGGGGCTAAAAATCAAACAGATTGCTAAAAAAAATTACTAATAAAAGTCAAATTAAACAGCTCGCTTCGTTCTTACTCAATATTTTAGTCCCAAGAAATGTTAATAATATAATAAACTACTTGTTCAACACCTGCAAAATGTATAGAGGCACCTCAGTGTCACAAACAACAACAACTAAGGGCTACCCCAAAGTATAAAATCTACTACCAGGGAAGGAGAAATACAAGCTTGAAAATAATTCCCTATTAAAATTATAATAGATCTTATAGATATAACATAAAAATCACAATACCATTAAATCACAAACTTATCACTAGACGAATTAGTGGGCGTCACAGATCCCTGCCTTAGTCGTACCAAAAACGTAGTAATACTTGAAACTTGCTAAACTAATACTGTAGTGCATACAGTCATATATAGAATTATACACTATGTATGCAGTTTCTTATCACAATCATATTTGACTGGGCTGTTTGAGCACAAGACAGCCAGGTTAGCCAGATTCTTTGATCAATTCGAACAAGCTTAGATTGCAACTATTTTGGCAATAAAACACGAAAGCAGAAGCAAATTTTAAGAAAAAAGCAGCCCTGGAGCTAGCTGTAGGCTAAGGTAAAGCTAAAGCTAACGTAAACACTGAATGAATGATGCGAAATTAAAGAAACGATAACAGCTACCGAAACAAAAGACACCCAGTTTAAACGACAAGGCCACTGTGAACAAAATTCCCCCGACTCTACTACACACTAATGCCAAATTTCGTATTATTCGGATGCTTATTTTTTCACCTTCCATCTCTTGCGGCTCGCTAACAGACAGGGTCGCCATTTCACTCCCTCCCCACCTACCCACAGGGCAATGACTGACTTCTCCGTCAGCCAATCAGAAGGCAGTATACCTGAATAATTAACAGCTGTTGACAAAATGGGCTACTCAATATTTAAACCATTATGGCATAACAATAAAACATTTATTAGCAACACCAAGGAGTGGTTGATATAAGATAATGTATTTATTTAAGTAATTAATAAACGTTTCTGACGTTTTACAGTACAATATTAAAATACATCCTACATTATATGGATAAACGTACTGGGACGCCAAATATTATACCAACAGGGACTTCAGTGACTGCATTCAAATACATAGACCTTAATATGGAGCTGGTGGCCCCCTTTGCAGCAGTAACGGCTTGCACACTTTGTACAACATTTTGGGAATTTGTGTATTCATTTTGTAGGGCAGAGTGCTAGCTTTGTGCGCCACTTGGTGGCCCAGTGGTTAGGAGTTGCCCCTGTGATTAGGTCAAGGGTTCAAATCCCAGGGCCACCAGTGGCACCACTAAGGTATCTTTGAGCAAAGCTGTAGTGTGCTCATGTGTGACTTTAGGGGGCTACTTTACACTGGGACACAGTCAAGCTGGAACAGAAACGGTTCTTCCCAAATCCATGTCCACAAAGTTAGAATCATGGGGTTAGATTGTCCTTCACTGAAAGAAAAGGCCCATGTGAATTCAATACTTTTGTACATATGGAATATGTTATCTACACTATTAGTATTTTCATGTTGTACATAGCCCATGGCTGATCAACAGGGTACTCAATATATTATCAGCATTCCCTATTTATCATAAATACTTAATAAGAAACAAAGTGTCTTATCGGTATAGAAAACACATAATTTAATATATTCGATTTTATTTCAATGTTATTATTGTACATCAAATACTACATAAAAAGGACAATTATACTTCTTGCCTGTGAAATGACATCAGTAAAATTGCATTTAAAAAAATCACAGTCCTCCTTTTAGTGTTCACAGTCAGTGCAATGAAACTTGGTTAGGAGTTAAACATAATGTCGAGTAAAGTCAGTCAAGCTGTTATAGGACTATTCCAACAATTTTCAACCTGTTCCCCATCCTGCATCCATGGCTTTCAGGCAAAAAACCCATCAACAGTTTTTATGTATCAAATTTATGCACTGAAATTATCCACATCAAAAGGGCTCAACCACATGTTAGAGATTAGACTGGAAAATCCTGGAATACTCTTTAATTTGGGTAAGAAAAAAATGAAGAAAAATAGAGGCACTTTGAACAAGAAGAGCAAGGCACTTTGCTTTAAAAACAGAATTTATGAGAAATTTCTTACCAGACCAACATGTTTAATTAGTCTAAGAATCGTCCAATCTTTGTCCATTTCAGTATATGGTGTGAAATATTTAATTGTGGAGAAACTCTTTACATTGGTGGAACAAGAAGTCATGACAAATGTATACAAATATATTTTCTTTACTATGAAAAGCCCACCAGTGAAGCTACATGTGTCTGGTTGTTTAGATACTGATAAATACTGATGATGCCAAACAGTGGCAAACCTGCAAAAAATAATTTTACTTTGGGGACTATTTTACCTCACGACAGCCTGCATGTTTCCCTCCACCGTGAATGAGACCTGCTCAAAACCTTAGATCATTGCAGGCATCAGGCAGTGTATTCATAACCATTTCATGTAATTACTTTCTGTAATGGAGCTTTTAGAGGCACTAAACTCTTCAGACATGTGTTTCCATTCACCACCACCACTGCGAACAGTTCTAATTCTGTTCATTTTTCTACAACAGGATATTTCACCAAACCTCAACCATTTAATGATGCAGGAATTTGAAAATATCAGTGGAATTCATCTGTAAGTGGAACAGTTCAAACAGACCCAACTCCTCTTGCTTTGATGATATAGTGCACAGGTTTCGTTTTAGAAAATTTCAACATACATATAATGTGCCACTTTCTACAGCAAATAAAACAATTAAAAATATTCAAAAAAATACATTTTTTCCCCAACATACACTTAGTATACAGTTATTTCTTCCACATATTAAGAACACTTTCAAACACTATAGTTTTTTAAGGCACATCCTAAGGCATATTTATCACCAGATGAAAGCATTTAGCTATGACATAACTTTACAAGTATCAAGTATCTCCAATTTGGACTGAAAATGTTTCACATATATAAATCTGGCTTTTGTGTAGATGACAAATTTTGCGCTACCTCTAAACACTGCTGTTCTGTTATATACCTGTCATAACTATGCAAAATATGTACACTATTGAACACATTTAAAACCCAGAATAAACAATATTTGTAAAATATACATGGCTTTCCCACCACAACCTGAGAGCTTAGTTTGGAGATACTTGGTTTTCTCTGTCTTAATGCCATGGCGCCACACCTTATTGTTACATCGGCTTTTATTTAGGGTCTCTAAAATAAGTCATTAAAAATGCTTCTAGGTTCACAGTCTTCAAAAAGAAGTTTGAGATGTCAGTTCATCAATATCATATCAGTGGGTAACATATTACATTTCATTTTAGAATTACTACACAATGACCCCAGATTAAGCCTAGTCTTAGACTATACTGCAGTATCATTAGTGGATCACCATTAGTCTAAGACTTGGCTTAATCCGTGGTCTGTATTTCTAGAAACAAAATATTTATGGCTAAATGTTTAGTAAAAAAAACTCCTTAAAAAAATGCTTGGAAGTCACATCCCCATTCGAGGACATTGCATAACTGTACTGGGCTGTGCTGGGATTCACTAAACTGAGAGGGTATACTGTGAACTGGTTGGGTCTCAAAGCAACAGTGAAGGAATCACTGGGTTAATATTAAAATTATATCAGAAGTACAGCGCACACACACTCCTCAACATGTAAACACTGATTGCAATAATCAATCACACAGAAAAACTTTTTTCTCTCTGTTTCCCTCCTAAAAGGACGATCATGTAGTAAAATTTTTAAACATGAATTCACATTGCCACCAGACCCGTCAATGAGCAGCTCAGACATGCGATCTTGTTTGGATTTGTGCTGATTTGTGATTTGTTTATAGAACCAAACAGCTAATGGAGCCCAGCGTCTTTTTGTCTGAAAGGTTTCCTGTGATGTTGTGCAGAGGTAGGAAGAAGTGAGGAGAAGATAATCTAATCTAAAATAAAATAGATATTTACACATTTTCCCCTGATATAGTCGATCAGCCAAGATAGAATTAGTACTTCTTCATTTTATGCTGGAACCTCAAGGCTAAAGTACTGGAAGGAGGCTTACACCACTCCGGTCAGCATGGAGAGATCTGCATGACCAAGTCAACCAGACGATCACTAATACGATCAGGATTTCACTAATGGTGATCGACAGCGTATCAATACAGACGCTCATCCTACTCTTCATTATTTGGTGAAAAAATAGACATCACATGAAAAGACGTGAAAAGATTAGTTAAGACTTCTATTGAGAAATAAATATCTCAACTGTGTCCTGATGCTCCTGTATATGTGACAAGGAAGGAGCGATTACAAAAGTTCTACTGAACAAATGTTTTTGTGAAGAGCAGAGTGCTGCTCATCTCCCTCAGTATAAACATAAAACTCAGAACACAGTTTAACTTCTTATTTCCCACAAAAAGTAATGGGTAAAGGGGGCATTTGGCTGATGCTATTTTCCAGAGCGACTTAGTCATTAGTTCCTGGGACAGTTCCCCTGGAGACACTGACTGTTAAGTGTCTTGCTCAAGGACACAATGGTAGAGCATGGGGGGTTTGAACCTGCAACTTTGTGGTCATCAGGATCACAGTTCAGGCGTTTTAGGCCACTACCACCAAAGTCTAATTCATGATGTGATGTCTTTATACATAATGAGGGAGTACTTGCTACAAGTGTTCTGCTCCCTCCCTATACTAATCCAATCCAGCATCGATTGGATTAGCTGTGTTAGAATGCATTAAGGCTGCATAAACACTGACAGCAGCACTGTGTGTTCATATTTCAGTACTGACCAGTCAGACGCTGGGATCAGATTAGTACTGGTTATCCATACTCATCCCAGTCATTTCAAAAAGACTTGCTGTGGTTTGACACTGTATGACACACTGTTATATAAAATATGGATAAAAACAGTAGTAGCAGGCATAAAGGCTTGAATTTTGTCTATTTAACAGTCCAGTATGCTAATTGGAGGGGTCTAAGCTTACTTTACTTGTCAGCTACTTTAGCCTCAGAGTTTCAGCACAAAACTAAAGAAGTTAACTTTAGACACCAAACCTCTTTGTGCTGAATCAGGGTTTTAAACTTCAGCAGGTTGCCAGAATATTAGTCCATTCATGTTATTTACTATTCAAAGGCCTTAAGAAGAAAAGCAACATCGTTTAATTTTCCAGACAAAAAAAAAAAGGAGGGTCGTGTTTACCAGTAAAACATGGCCACAGACAAACATCAACAGAGTGAGCATGACCTCATAAAATAATAAGTGGTTTGGCGCTGTGCACCATATTTTTATGGACAGTACACTGGTTAAAGTCCAGCAGACATGGCCTATGTGTGTCTCCTAACAGCAACACTAGAATAAAAAGTGCAGAGGATAAGAAAGGGTCAATGGGTAACAAAAACGCTGTCATAATTTTGCTCACTGATTTGGCTGCATCAGGAAAAAAAAATGTAAATGCATTTAAAACATGATCGAGATTCAGGCCTAGCATAAAGCAAATATAAACATAAAAATAATGCAAATTTATTTAGGCCTATTGCAAAATGCATTTACATTTGTCGTTCTTAATATTTTGCAGGACTACCTTGATATTCTGCTTGATCTGAAGTGAATTTCCATGTGTATAAAACACTCTTGTAAACCTTCCTTAAAAGTTGCTCTTTAACTTTTACAGGCAATGTCTAATGACCTCTACGGACTTCATTTCACTGTTTATGCATGTCAGTCGAAACCAATCCATAGAGTTCGTTTTCAGTGATAAAAAAAAGAATGTAGCAAACTCAGCTGAAGTAACAGGTTTATGAAAACAGAAGGAATATGACTATTTAGAATGCAATTCTATTCATCAAATCAGTGGGAACACCGTCCTCTTTAAAGAACCAGGGAAGCTCTATGAAATGACAGTATACTTAAGACATTAATGTGCCACCTTTGCAGATAAGACCTTCACTGGGAACAGGAAAGCTCCTCTGAAAAGTTTTTTAGCCTAGAGGCTAGGTTTAATCGGATTAAGTCGTACGCTGATTCGTCTTGCCTGCACACCATCCTACAATAGCTTATGGCTTTTGTGATATACTTCACTGTGACCAGTAGGGGTCACCAGAAAGGCTAATATAGGCATGGCTGCAAAAGGCATTTTCTGTGGCAGCAGAATTTTTAAAAATTACATTCTTTTTCTATTCACATTAGCTGATTCCTATGACAAGGCATGTCTATTGTCTCTACACACACAGTTTCCAGTTAATTAGGTCCGAGTACCTTGGGTCCACACGTACTGGCCACTGCTGTGTTGAGAAAGATTCACCGCTCCAAATAATATCTGGTTAGTGGTAAATCCTAATGTGGTCCCTTTCCACTGACAGATGGGTAGAGGCGGCCTGAGAAAATACACAGCAAGAGATGGGCTACAGTCTGGAACTGTAAACCTACACAGTGCACATATGTGGTTGGTGTTACCAATAAAATGACCAAGTGTACATGCAAGGGTGGAAATGCATTGGAAACTCCAGTTCACCGGCGTATTATGACTGGCTATACCAGTGCATTGATCGCTGCAGAGCCTCCTCCCAGCTCTGCAGGACAGGTTTATAAACTCCACTCTTGTAGTCATCTCCTTTACCGCTCTGAGGTAGAAAGAGACGGTCTGTCGTGTGCAGTTTCTTCAGCTCCTCCTTACTCTTCCAGTAACCTGCAGGACGGAGAGAGAGAGGGAATAATAAAAGGTGGCAGAGAGTAATAGTACCAATAGGGATCCAGCTGTAGAAAAGGTGTATAAATTGGATTTACATTCATATTTTCTTACCCACTCCTAAGCCAGCAACAAAAGCAGCCCCAAGACAAGACATGTCGAAATGAGTGGGCCGCGAGATCTTTCGTCCCAGCAGGTCTGTGGTCAACTGCATGATAAAATCATTTGTGCAGACGCCGCCATCTGCCCTGTACACACAAGCCAAAAGTTACACTTTAACAGCTTTTCAGAGGGTCCACATTTCAATTCTGAACTCAGATGGACAAATGGACAGACAGATTCTATTATTCATAAGGAAACAGACTGAGGGTGGATTGACTGATTAGAATAAATAGGTAGGCAGTAGACTGACAAAAGCACAAACATAAATAGACAGTCAAACACATAAATAGACAGACAATATTTCACTTGTACTTCACAATTTAATCAGTAGCATACTGATATTAGAACAGTAACATACATTATTTGAAATGAGATGTACCTTATTTTAATGATGGGGATGCGTGTTTCTCGAAGCATGATATCAAACAGCTGTTTATTCCTGAAATATGACCAATCAGTGCAATTATTTTCACATGTTTTAACATGCTTTAAGAAGTCATACAAGACAGATCCATCCTTTATTGAAAGCTTTAAAATACTATTTGAACTCCAGAGAAAATATAAAAGCTGTAAATACATAGATTATTCATTTCAGAGCTGGACTGTGTTGTGGCTAATTTAAACCAGACAACCTGGAAATGACAACATATTTGTGCTGCTAAGCTGTTCCACACCTTTCACACACACTCACAAGTGTCTGAACTGTAATGAGCTGTGTGCTACAGACGAATGGGATTTTCACAAATGTTCCAGAAGCAGATTAGGAACATCTGTGAGCAGATGATAGACAGAGCAATTACACCCAGGGGCACCCAGCCTAGTGGTTACGGCATTCGCCCTGTGATCAGAAAGTCCAGGTTCGATTCCCAAGACCGCTAGGCACCGCTGAGGTACCCTGAGCAAGG
>JBBPDE010020871.1:0-10817 GCA_037974605.1 Nannopetersius ansorgii
ATTAAATACATGACATACAGGGAACTACACCAATCAGAGACAGAGGGACATTAACCAGGGATACACATCAGGTGACAGCATGAATGCAGAACTGGTGTCATGACCATATACAGAGAACATCAGGGAACAGGGGGACCCCTAGTGGGTCTACATGGGAACGCAGGTACCAGAGGCCCAGGTCTCTCTAGAACCGTGAACCAAGACTAAGGCCTGGGCCCAACCAGGAAAACGGGCCATGACATGACACCATACAGAAAACAGGGACCTAGGACTAAACTAAGACAGGGTAAACCCAGAACCGGATCAGAAACCTGGACATAACAAGAACAGGACTGACACACAAACTGAACAGGTGTACAAGACGACGGGACAGGACCAGGGAGTACTCTCACACCACACAGGGGCTTGGGACCAAAACAGGAAGGACGGGCAGGAACAGACAGGGCAGGGTCATAGTGTAGGCACACAGGGCAAACAGGAAATACACACACAGGACATATCTACCTAACACAAGATCAGACAGGGGCAGAGACATAAGCTAAGCTACACACATAAGGTACACACTGACTGGGCAGGGGTGAAGGCAAGGCAGGGACATTACAGAGAATCAGACTTGGCCTGGGGTTTCTCACATGGCATGAGACGTCAGCATTGAGGCTTCTAACTTACACATGGCATAATACATCAGCATTGAGGTTTCTCACTAACACATAGTCTGACACATAGAGGATGACCAGTACAGGGTAACAGGGGGAACACAGGAACTAACACACAACAGAACAACATGGGGGAAACACCGACTCCTAGAATAACTAAAAACATCATAAGGCTATACCAGAACCAAGGAGAAATAGAAAGCAATAAACATAACTCAGGACAAAACCAGAACTAAGGTTCCTCAGCCCTATGCTGGAATACTGACTGGGTTATACTTACAAACAGAAAACATGAATAGAAACATGTACAGAAATCCCAAAAAACCCCAGAAAAGTCGGCCTACGCCAGTCCAGACTGTGACAGATAATGTTTCATTTTTAAATGACAAAATTTCCTCTGAATTCTCAAGAGTTCATTTGATCAGACAGTAAATGAAACCTGAAAATTAATTATTTTTACTTATTTTTTAATTAAGTTTTTATTCATAAATTATCCATGAATTGAAATACAAGCAGTGTGTAAGAAGTCTGAATGTGAGTCTTGTGGTTGTTTGCATTTCTACAGAAATTAGACACTTTGAGAATAGACTGACTTAATTCTCTTTGTTTGTCTCTCACTTCTTCTTTTTTGTAAATGGTGTGTGTTGCCTGTGTGGTAACCCCCTTCCCCTTTTTATAACAGAGACCATGTGACAAGAAGGATGTGGTACAGAGAAATGTGGGTCAGAGATAAAGGCTCTAGTGCTTAACTAAAGAATTTTAAAACCAGAACAAGCTACAGTTTAAATACTTCTAAGTTGCACAATATATTAATACAAATGCGTTGTTTAGAAGATCATAAAATAAATAGCTTTACATCACTTCACTCTGAACTAAAACATAGAGATGTAAGTTGCATTTCATTCTTCTGGCTCTTGCGGTTAATGAGTCTAGCTGTTTCAGTAAACCATGTGACAGCAGCAAGAGGTGAGAAAAACAGCAAGTTTTAATGTTACATTATAAGGCAGACATTTGAGCCCTTCAGGTTGAAAATGCTTTAAAATCTATAAACAGTTGCATTTTTATTTAAGCAAAACATAAGCGTAATATCAAATTTAATAAAAAAATTGCCCACTGCAATTAAATCACAATTCAGGACTTTAGATCTGGGTGAATAGAACATTTGAGAAGAACTGACAGGTAACATCCTACTGCTTTTTCCAAACTGAATGACCTTATTTATAAATAATAGCCCACTGCAATTAAATCACAATTGTTGAGACCAGTTTTGTGAGAAAGAACATTCTGGACTTTCTGGAAGTCACACATATGTTCATGACAGTGGAAGCCATATCAGGTTTCAGTCACTTGTTAGGAATGGAAAACCTCAGCAGCTTTGTGTCTGTTTCATGCCTTTGAAAAATACCATCCATGGTGAAACACTCAGAGTTTCAAGGGCAGCCTAACTGTTTACCCATTAAACTCAGATATGTAATCTGGTTCTCAAAAAGCTGTAAAAATGATCTGTTACACTTAACTGATACGCCAGTTAGTTAAGAGAATCCAAACTATCCAAAAAATAAAGCAATAAAAAGCATCTTTTTCATTTTACACAAACACATTCCAAATTTTACATCTGTATGTTTACAATACCTTTTTTACAACTCTTCACTGAAACATTAGGCTTCATGAAACCTACATAAATCTTTTTTTGAGATAAACATTTACGTTTACATTTACATTCATAGCATTTGGCTGATGCTCTTATCCAGAGCGACGTACATCAGTGCTCAAGTAGTCCAAAATAGAGCTGAAGACCTCTGCCCGAACCCGAATTATCTTAATTTAATTTGTTAAGAAAGACCAATTTTTATATTGGCGTGTTGGCCTTTTTGTAGGCTAAGTGAATGGCTAGGTCTATTTAGAGCGCTGAGAGGTTAACGATGTTAACAGAGGACTTATTTTATTTCTTTGTTCCAACTTCCAAGTGCATATGTTAGTCATGAATAAATGATGTTTAAAAAATGTATCAATGATTCATTCTTGACAAAAGGCACGTGAACTGTGTGCATGCGCACATTTGAATAATGTCGGGCTGTAAACGGGTTCGGGCTTTTAAAAAGCTGTCAATCAAAATGCACTTGTCGGGCCCGGGCCGAATTCTGTCGGGTTCGGGCTTTGTCGGGCCTAACTTTTAAGGCCTGATTACAGCTCTAGTCCACAACTGTTTCTTAAACCTGTAAACAGCTTAAATCCATGTGAACTATTTACCTGTAATACTGCACATTCAGTTCACATATACAACATCTGTCAAATAATACCTACCCAACTCCTGCCCAACAATACCTGCCCAATAAACCTAAACAATTTATTAAAACTTTAGAAAACTATGAGAATTGTTCCTTGTTGGAAAATGTATATAGTACATGTATGTGTTTGATTTAATTAAAGGTTGCACTATTAATATTTTATCCAAAGTGACTTCCATTCCCTACCTACAGGGCACGGTCTCCCTGGAGCAACTTGGGGTTGAGGGTCTTGCTCAGGGACCCAGTGGAGGTGCTGAAGGTGGGATTCGAGCCCATGAACTCTTGGTCCAGAGGCAAGTATCCTACCCACTGAGCTACCTCCACCCTGTTAAGTCTGCAGAGCGGCCACAGGGACCGCATTTAGAGTTTTGTTATATAGTGTTTTATTTTGACGTTCTGTGTTCATGTTCGTGTCAGTGTTCGCCCTGTCAGCTGTCTTGTGTTTAGTATAAGTGATTGGGATTTGTGATTGGTTTTGGTCAGAGTTTGTCAGTGTATTTAAGTGCTTTGAATTTATGTTTGAGTGGCTGGTTATCCCTCACAATGTGTCTCACCTCACCTTGTGTCTCCTATCTATAGCTTTGTTTCTGTTAGTCCCTTGTGGCTTTTTGTTTTAGTTAGTTGTAGAATTACAACTTTCGTTGTTTCATTTGTTCTATGGATAACATATTGGACACAGAGGAACTCACAAATGCACATGCAACTGTGTATCAATAGGCACTGGAAAACATGCAAAGTGAAATCACAGAATGTCACTAAAAGACTGTTAACTTTACTTTTAACCTGCACAACAGCTTGGTTAACATATTAACTGACAGAACACAGAGATTCTTCATGCAAGTGATTCTGTAAGAAAAGCAAAAAATTTATATATAAAAGATAAAACCTCAGAAAGTTTTTGCAGTGGTCTCCTATTTTTTTCCCCAGAGCTGTAAATCACAGTGTTTTAAATATGCTGGTAAGTTTCACCTGGTTAGTTGGACTGGATACTTGGTTACTTGAGGGCTGTGGTTTCTTCCCTACAACACTGTACACGGTAGATGGAGCTGTCTCCAGAATCGTCATAGATTCCATTTCTGCACCATTGTTCTGTGGCTGTGCAGGAGTCTATGGAGGATTTTAAAATGATCAGAAATTAATAATATAAATTTAGATACAAGAATGTAAAACTTTTTAACAGTTTAATATTTAAGTCACTACATGAATAAACAATATATCTTACCTCTACTTCTGCATAAAGAGTGTTCTCTACCGGACCTATATGATTTACAAATAAAAAAAATGAACCCTTCATCAGAGATGAAAACAATAACTAGAATACAATCCTAAAATTTCCAACAATGCTTTGTTTAAATTTGTGTATCCCAACCTCAGGACCCCCTGCCCAATACTCTTCCAGATTGAACACCCCCACAGTTCAATAAAGGTTCCAACAAAAGTTGGGATGGGGGCAATTCAGGGGTAGTAATGAGGTATAAATAATGATGTGATTTGAAACTGGTGATGTTAACAGGTGATTGCAATCATGATTGTGTACAAAAGCAGCATCGAGGAACGGTCTACTCCTTTAGGAGCAAAGATGGGCAGAGGGTCGCCAGTGTGCCACCAAGTGCAGGCAAAAATCTTTGAAATGATGAAGAAAAACGTTTCTCAAAGAAAGATAGGAAGAGATTTGGGCAGTTCTCCCACTACAGTGCATAACTTAGTGAAAAGAATCAGGGAATCTGGAGAAAGTACTGTGCGCAAAGGCCAAGGGTGCAAGCCTAAACTGAATGGCCGTGATCTCCGACCCCTCAGACGGCACCGCATTAAAAACCGTCACTCATCAGTAAATGATATAACTGCGTGGGCTCAGGACTACTTCAGGAAGTCACTCTCAAGCACTACAGTATGTAGTTACATTAGGAAATGCCTGTTAAAACTGTACCATGCCAAAAGGAAGCCCTACATAAATACTGTCCAGCAGCACCGTCGACTTCTCTGGGCTCGGAGGCATCTGGGATGGTCCATTGTACAGTGGAAACGTGTATTGTGGTCAGATGAATCGGTTTTTCACATCTTTTTTGAAAGAAATGGACGCCGTGTGCTGCGGACCAAAAAGGAAAAGTACCATCCAGACTGTCACCAGATACAAGTCCAAAAGCCAGGGTCTGTATGGGGTTGCGTCAGTGCCTTCGGCAAAGGTAACTTGCACTTCTGCTATGGCACCATCAATGCTGAAAAGTATATCTCAGTTTTGGAGGAGCAAATGCTGCCTTCAAGACGACGTCTTTTCTAGGGACGCATAACAAAGGCATGGCTCCGTAAGGAGAGGGTGTGGATGCTTGATTGACCTGTCTGCAGTGCTGATTTGTCTCCTATAGAGATTGTTTGGTGCATTTTGAAACGAAAAATGCGTCAACGAAGACCCCGTACTGCTGCACACCTAAAACTTTGTTTGCAGGAAGAATGGGACAAACTAACACCTGCAACACTGTCACTTATTCAATTAGTTCTTCAATGCCTAAACGTCTTTTAAGTGTTGTTAAAAGACAGGGGAACTGTACAAAGTGGTAAATGCTGTACTGTCCCAACTTTTTTTGAAATGTGTTGCAAGCCTGAATGGCAAGAATGGATATTTATTTACAAATCAAATGAAATGAAAAACATGAATTATCTTGTGTTCATACTCTCTGCAATGAAATAAAAGTTAAGGGAAATGTGTAAATTACTGCTGTATTTTTTTATTCACATTTTCCACACTGTCCCAACTTTTTCTGATTTGGGGTTGTAGAACAGGGCGCCTTTAGGACCAGAATAAGGAAACCCTGGTATAAATGGTTCACAGTCATTTGCTGATGCACAGTTGATGTTCCTATTATGAGGCACCAGCAGACATTTTGCAAGTTATAAAGGGGAAAATCCCAAACCCTGATAAACAGCCACAGATCAATATTATCCCTCCACCATCCACCACCTACATATACAGGGTCCACACCTCCTAGCCCCTTGCACCCTCTCCTGATCTTTCCATCGTTCCATCATTTCTACATTCTTTTAATACATTTTGAACATATTTTTCTTTATTATCAGTGCTTTTTTTATATAGAATGTAATATATTGAAATGTTACCTCTGAAAAATTGTATTTTCTGTATATAAGATTTAGATAGTTTACTATATTGTATTGTATTGTTCATTTATACACACCTATACATATGTATAGTCATACATATATTTATATTTATAAAAAGTACTTATATATATTTGCTATATATATTTATATTTATATATTTATCTTATAGTTAGGAATATAAATACATGTTACGCATTCATATTGCAGACTTATTATTGTATATTATATTTGCTCAGGATATTGTTTATTGTATCTTATAACTATTGTTGTTGTTTTTATTGTGTTGTACTTGAGAGACACCATCTACCGGAATCAAATTCCTTGTATGTGTTCGCTCACATACTTGGCCAATAAACGCGATTCTGATTCTGATTCATTTCAGTATTCATTTTTATTCTTAGAGACAGCCCCTCTGAAAAACAAATTAATCAATTACTATAAAGTGCCTGGAAGCATTGCCAAAGTGAGTTAGTAAGGTTTATCATCAAGAGAGAAGTAACATTTAACATGTAACTTCAACATGTTGAAGGGATTTAAATTTTAGGCTTAAAGATTCTCTATATACACCAATTATCTTTTATTGAATACCATGTTACACACAGTCAATTCCAAGCAATCAAAACCTAAAAATGAGAAATAATAAACGATGGAAACAGGGGATGTGGCAATTACACATGCAGACCCTAACGAGAAGTTATGCTTGCCTGAATGGGGATTCGAATCTCGTTCTGCTGACTGGTGGGGTTAAATTTACGCTCTGCCAACTGTATTTTTCCTTCTTACAGGTGGGAATAGGTGTTCGAGTTGAACACAGCTATAGATTATAAAGCTAATGATAGTCACTCAAAAGCCCAGTACACATAAAATTACATTTTAAACTTTTCTACTCTGAAACAGGATAACTGCAGTAAAACATAGGCAGAAGAGCAGAGGCACAAACAGCACAAAGAAAGTTAAATAAATAAATGTCATGATTTCCATGTGTCATAAGTATGCACTCACAGGAGTATTTTACTTGACACGGTTTTAGTTAGACTAACAGTTCTGAACACCAATAGTTTTGAACAAATTCTTTACAATATGTCAGTCACTGGAACACATTCAGCTGACAGTCCCAGATAGGGGGAAAGGGGTAGAGCGAGGCAGTCAGGTGCAGATTCAGAGATAGAGCACAAAAACAAACACAGACAAAAATGGCCAGTTGGACAAGAAAGAAAAGAGACAGGTGAATACACCGAGGACTAAGAAGGAGCAAGAAATCAAAAGGCCACATGGCCCACGGGAAAATAAAAAACAGAGAAGGGTAGATGCGGCAGGGTGTGACACACACATACACTCACACACAGAAAATGTCATACCGATATACTGCTATTTTTCTCATGAATGATTATGTAGGTTTAAATTAGCTAGTGGACAAATTTGATGCTTAGGAGAAATCCATCTGTTAAAGGGACACTTAATGTAATCAGTTACATCACTTGTAATTATGAAACTTCTGTCATCTAAAGAAAAAAGGTGGTGTCTGAAAAATGCCTGCATTACACTGAACATGCAATTGAAATAAAAAGGAAATACCTTTTGATCCCCTTTTCTTAAGATACCAGCAGATGACCGCAATTACAACAATGAAACCCACTGAGACCACGACAGGCACTAACCACTTGGATGGATTTGTGCCAATTTTGTTTCCTATTGAGTAAAAAAAAGTACCTAAATAGTAATCTAACAAACACAACAATTAACACAGTAAAATGGAGAATAATGGTGTGTGTTTGTCTGCGTACCTTCTTTAGCATAGCATTGATTAAGTACCAGCTCTTCAACAGACGCATTCCAGCTGACTGGGTTGCTATGGTTACAGATGATTAAGCTTCCCTTATTGAACAATGAAAGGACGAGTACTTGTGATGTCTCTGTCTTTTTCTCACAGGTCTCCTTATAACAGCTGGAATTGATAGAGAGGTCATGACCTCTGCAGGTGAAAGTGGTGTTACAGGTGTCATTGCTTAGATTGGTAAGGACCGGAGCCTCCACTGGATCTGAGGTGTAAACACACACATATGTCAGTGTATAGGAAACACTAAACAAATCAGAGGGATTCTTGGAATTAGAAAGTTCTGCATCTTGAGTCATTGAAGATCTGGTAAAGTCCTATGAACACAGGCTTTAAAATTTTAACCACATGACATAATAAAAGTTACATAGAGGTTATAAATTGATTTGCTTTTTTATTGAGTGAAATAAGTATTTGATCCCCTACAACCCAGTCAGACTTATGGATCCCACACACTGGCTGTGTGTCCATGTTGCACACAGATTACAATCAATCTACCAATTACAGATACTCCTGAGCTAAACTCGTTATGTATATAAAGCGCATCGGTCTACTGAATCCGTTTCTTCAATTCCAACCTCTCCACCACCATGAGCAAGATCAAAAAGCTGTCAAATTACATCAGAGACAAGATTGTAGACATACTCAAGGCTGGAATGTGTTACAAGACTATCAGCAAGAAGCTTGGTGAGAAGGTGACAACAGCTGGTGCAGTTTTTCTGAAATGGAATAAATATAAAATGACCATCAATTGCCCTCAGTCTGGAGCTCCATGCTGTATCTTGCCTCATGGCGTGAGGACGATTAGGAGAAAGGTGAGGGAGCAACCCAAAACTACAATGGAGGAGCTTGTTAATGATCTGAAGGTAGTTGGGACCACAGTCACTAAGAACACCATTGGAAACTGTAGAAGGAAATTTTTAATCCCTTTCAATTTTTGGAACAAAGGACAAGGGGGTTGACCAAGGGGTATATCTAGAAGCTGCAAGGTTCGCTCTGGGCTCTTTCTGCAGAAACTGCCCGGGCGGAGAGTTGACTGAGCTCAATAAACGCCTGTAATTTCCGAATTCAGAGTCCGACTTCACTTATTCTACGAACCTCAAAAAATTCTTCTACAGTGGCGAGCCAGCCAGGAGTTGGAAAGAGGAGGAAGGACTGACCCTGCGGCCCCCGCGAGCGGCACAAACGCTGGCCAGCGAAAAAGAGAGTAAGATTTGTTCATTAATTCAGTTTGTGCTGCTGGAGGGGGCCTGTGGTGGTGAGACCCTTTTTAAGAATTCCTCTCCTATAAGAATGAGTGAATTGACTCTGATTTCGGGAATGAAATGCATGCTACTAATTAATACTTTATGAGGATTGTGTGCACAAATTACAAATAGTCTTGGATTAGCTAAGAGGGCAAACCAAGGCTTATAATTAATTAAAACCTGCTTTATGAGGAGTATCCTAGGATACCTTAAGTTGAAATAAGCCATTGCTTATTTATGTGTGTGTGAACCTGAGAGATTTCAGGTGTATAAAGTTTTCCCCTCGGTGAGCTCACAGGGAAGCTGGTAAGGTTACCAGGTATTTATTTCTCCTCTAGGTGAGGTCACAGGGGAGCTGGCAAGGATGCCAGGATATTTATTGGGTAAAGATTGCCCAGGCATAGGTATGCCGTAAGTATATTAGCACAAGAGGTGCGGAGAAAGTGAAGTGTAAGTGTAGAGTTTGTGATCACTAAATTGTTTGTTGTTTCCTGTTGTCTGTCTAATGTTCGTGGAAAAATCCGGATTTGTCTGTGTGGAGCTGAGTGAGTAAGGAGAAGACGGGGTGGAGTGCTGGCCTCGGTCTGTAAGCTTCAACACCGAAGCTGGTGAGCATAACAGACCTGTATTGACTGAAATTGTATCCAGGTATCATTAAGATCTAAAACGCTGGAATTTTCTGAGAATTAACCACCAGCGATCCTCCGGGTCAGAAATGATCTAGAAGCTTGAGGATTGAGAAAGTTCTAAGCGGTCCAAGAGACATTTCTTTTATGAACCTGAAATGTGTGATATTAAAAAATCTTGGTGAGCAGAGCTGAGAGTTGTAAAGGGTTAGGTGTGTGTGTGGCTGCAGAGAAAGTGAGGCCCCTGTGGCAGGGGGAGGGTGTGTGTGTGTGTGTCTGTGAGAGAGAGGGGTCTAATAAAAACCAGACGTCTCTGGGTGTGTGTGCGAGGTGTGAGTGAGGGGAGACTGGGGGCCCCACCCCTCCTTCGCTTTGTGAGAGAGAGAGAGAGAGAGAGAGAGAAAGGGAAGAGAGAGTTTTATTTCTTCAAGTAACAGTAATTACATAAGGTACCAGGTATATGAATGGTGTGAATGTATGAGCTCTGTAAATAAAGAGACGAAGTGTGAATGCATTAAGCTCTGTAGATAAAGGGCGGAGATTGATAGAATGATGAGCCCATTCGTATGGGACAAGAATAATTGAAACATAAGCTCTGAGTTCCAATTAGAGGAAGCAGAGACGGCCTATTGACAATAAAGGCTTTGAAGGTGTGTGGTGAGTGAGTGGTGAGTCCCTAAATCAAAGGCATTCTCAATCATTGGGAAAGGGAGCGATTTACAGTATATAAGTTGAGGCAGTCCACAAATAAGATCAGAAGGTGAGGTATAGTGAGATTAGGGACCATGGCGAAATCCCCTATAGAAGTTCTGGTGGCAAAGTATCCAATGAGCAAAGACGCAATACATAACGTTTCAAAAAGGTTGCAGAGAAGAACTAAAAATTTGGTAACCAAGTGGCCACAGCAGGGGTCATTTGATTTATCATTATGTGCAGAGATGGAGACTTTGATCAAGAATCACAAAGTTGAGGTTAAGAAAAGAAAGCGCGTGGAACGGGAATTGAAAAGGAAGCAAGAACAGGATATATTGGCATTGTTTAAACAAGAGGGC
>JBBPDE010020892.1:0-10816 GCA_037974605.1 Nannopetersius ansorgii
GTGTGTGTGTGTGTGTGTGTGTGTGTGTGTGTGTGTGTGTGTGTGTGTGTGTGTGTGTGTGTGTGTGTGTAGATGCATATGTGTGAGGCCTTACAGCATATGGCAGAAAGGGTGTGTGTGTGTGGTTGAGATGATGATAGTTACAGAGGAACAGATGGTGAGACATGTCACGGTGGTTGCTGGTTAACACAGCACCAGTGGAATGCTGTAATTGATACAGTGAAAGAGTAACAGTGGATGTGTGTATGTTCATGTTCGCTGAGTCGAAGAGGACGCAGAAGCGGTCACTTTCTGTCACAGGAAGTTTGTATGTGGTAATTATATTGTTTAAATGTAATCATATATGCACGCCGCTGGTGACTACAAGGAAGTAAATATATCATAGAAATGAGTCACACTATGTCATATTAGGGCTGTCGGAGTTGCGCTAATGAACACTAGTCATTTTTTTTAACCAATACAATAGCCTTTTTCTAGACTGATCCTTGGACTCATCCATGTAGTGCAGACTCAAGCCCAGCTACTCAGGTTCTCCGTTGCACTCATCCATGACTGCGTTTCTTCCTGTACAGCTTAGAAATGTCTTTTACAGCAATTTCAGCAGACTACACTGGATAGTGCTAGTATGGATCTATCAGAAAGCCACAGACGAACGAAGCTCCACATCTCTTGAATTCATTCAGTAATGTGGTTTACTGTTAAGGACACAATGGTAGAAAGTGGGGGGTTTGAACCTGCAACTTTGTGGTTATCGGTTTTACAGACAAGTGTTTGCCCCTCTAGGCCACTACCTCTCCAATGGTAGTAGCTGTAGCATATAGCTGTAGTAAAATGTACTGCTGTATAAATTGAGAAATGTATATTTTATATAGTCAGATTTGAGTTGTTATGATAAGTGCAAATAACTCTCTAAATTAATTGAAGCATACACTGTATATATATATATATTCATTATTCATTCACCTGAAACATCAGAATGAGCCATTTTAATTATTCATAATTACATGTAACACCTCACAAAAGGACATGCGTCTCTCTCTCTCTCTCTCTCTCTCTCTCTCTCTCTCTCTCTCTCTCTCTCTCTCTCTCTCTCTCCTTCTCTGTCTCTCCTGGTTTTTTTTATCGTTAGGGTGGTCCTTCTTCTTTTTAGCGGGTAACAGCAGGCGGTGCCCTGTGTGTGTGGGTGTGTGCTCTGGGGGATGTTGTTTTGCAGATGTGTTAATGGCTGTGGTAAACTGAGTTACTTCCCCCTCTACCCTGCAGCACCACCACTGTTCTGCAGGTCTGTGTAAGTGTCAGCTGTGTCTATTGAGGCTCTGCGGCTGGGAAAACAGAGGACACAACTGACAAAAGACAGTCACTCGTGGATCATGAAGATCTTGTCCTCGCTGAGGGTTAAGGGTCAGTTGAGTAAATCAGTCAGAAATGAGGGTTGCTTCATTAGTTTTAAACTGGTGCAATAAGGCAGTTCACATTGTGCAAACTTACCTGCTTAATCACCCCACACTCACCTCAAACCATGTGGAGCTCTTCCCTAGTCCCAAGTTCTCCTGCTTCTGTGGTTTGTGGCACTATATGACACATGGTTATCTGTAAAAGCAGAGGAAGTAGGAGCTGCACCCTGGACAGGTCACCAGTCCATCACAGGGCAGACACACTAACACACTCATGCCTAGGGGGAATTTAGTGTCTCCAGTTCACCTGACATGCATGTCTTTAGACTGTGGGAGGAAACCGGAGTACCTGGCGGAAGCCCACACAGATATGGGCAGAACTCGCCCTCGGCCGCCCCGTCCCAAGACTTTCTCACTGTAAGGCAACAGTGCTACCCAGTGCACTGCCCAGATGTTTATACAGTGTGTGATGAGTCAATTATGATGATTTAACTACACTGTTTGTCCAGTGATACTACAAATTTAAGCTTCCATTACTTGTTTGCCTACATTAGTGCCTGTAGCGCCAAAGCTCAGAAGAGGCAAATATAGGACATCAAGCATGTTTTGGCTGATTGAGTAATTTTGGGTAAGAGATATTTCACTGTGTGTGTGTGGGTGTGGGTGTGGGTGTGGGTGTGGGTGTGGGTGTGTGTGTGGGTGTGGGTGTGTGTGTGTGTGTGTGTGTGTGTGTGGGTGTGGGTGTGGGTGTGGGTGGGAGAGAGAGAGAGAGAGAGAGAGAGAGAGAGAGAGAGAGCTCCTAGAAGATACCTAGTGAACCCCCTCAAAGGACTTTTTAACACTTTTCCTGATTTTCAGTTTTCTTGGTTTTCAAAAGAAGAGTACAGCAAACCCATTAAACTCTGGATGATGCTACAGCCACTAATCACTGAAACCTAATTAAGAATATTGAGCATGAATTATAATATACTGGTAATAAAACTTACTTTCGTATCTTAATGAAATGAATATGCTGTGATGAATTGAAGGCATGTAGTCATTAAGACAGAGGCTTTTCATCCTATTCGCATTAAAGCTTCCTTATTGGCTTAATGCCAAAGGTGTAAATTGTGTCTGTAAAGTCCATGCTGGGGAGAGCACCTGCTTTTTGATCTTTTTAAATATTTATTAAAAGCTTCATTCTCTGAATAATGGGGCCTAGTGGTTAGAGTACCATAGACAAGGTACCGTCCCCACACATTGCTCCTCAGCCGCTGTGTTCACTTAAGCGTTTTGTAGTATGTTTGATGAAGGCAGTTCAATTTCCCGAATGTAATAATTTTAGGCTACTAAAATTGCAGTTTGAGGCTACTAATAGGCATGACTGTGTACAGCGAGTGTCTGTTGCAGAATGTGGATTCAACTTATCATTGGTGGATTAAACTGAACTACACTACATACTCTCTCTTTCTCTTTCTCTCTCTCTTTCTCTATCTTTTTCTCTCTCTCTCTCTTTCTCTCTGTGTCTCTGTATGTCTCTCTCTTGTCTGGCTATGTCTCTCTTTCTTTCTCTCTCTCTCTCTCTCTCTTTCGATCCCTCTTTATCTCCCTCTATTCCACTACCTGCTCCGTCTTTGTTTCATTCTCTCTTCTCTCCCTCTTTCTCTCTTGCTCCCCCTCCCCATTCTGCTGCCTGCTCTCTCTCACTCTCCTATATACATATGTAACCTCACTTTTACTGTGTAATTCTTTTATACTGGCACATCATCCCATCATCCCAAAAAATTTACTAGTCTTTACTCCCCTCGTTCCATCTGTCTAGCTCATCACAGCTTATGTGATACTTCTGTAATCCTAGGATGTGCATTATTTCAGCAATGACATCATTTAGCACTCCTTCTTAGGCAGAGTTCACTTTTCCATCAGTAATGACCTTTTTCATGGCTGCTTTTTTTTTATTTTTATCTCCGCATCTTCTCTGCGCCGCTCCGCGTCCTGCAGTTTCAGCTGACTCACGGTCCTGATTAAATTGACGAGGGGTTTATTATTTGATTAGCGACTCCATTCTGCTGTGGTGGTTGGTTTGAGTGGCTAATTTAATTGAAGGCGCGGGCAGTGACGGCTTATCTTTTTATTCCATGTTCAACATCTGGACTGGATGTGGATTTTCAGGACAGTGCTGGCTGGAAGAAGGACTCTGCGTTTATGTTCCCAAGACACATTTGTATGTGAGCCAGCTTCAAATTGACCCATCCATGCTGCTCAGCGTATTCAGTCTCATAGTGTAATAAACAATAAAAGGCCATTCCTAGATCACAAAACAATAAGATGATAACCTTTTATCTTGCCTGAGTGATAGAACTGTGTCGCCATCCTCTCTACTCTGGGACAGCATTAGCAGGAGGAGAGAGAATATAAAGTTAATCAGAAAAGTGAGATCCTGTAGGTCAATTAATCCTGTAGATTAATTAAAACCAAATAGGCTAGGTACCTAAAGCATTCATTTATATCTCAACAACAGTTTAGTAGTATTTGATGCAGGCACTTTAGTAGAAAATACAACCCACTAGAAACTCTCGCTCTGTGGAAATTTTATTGCCATCATGATGCAGTCAGTTTTATCACAGAGGCGACTGTTATATTTTATAACAGACATCCCTCTGATTGACTTATCCTTCCTGGCTGGGGCTGTTGACAGAATTTGCCTCAATGCTGAGATGAGACACAAAAACTACATTCAAACTTTGGCTAACAGTGTGAACATTTACGCACATTCAAAATAAATGTTATTTGAAATTTATAATCAGAGCCAGTCCTGACCTCCCTGGGGCCCCAAAATTCTGCTTAGGGCCGTCCATGAGCCATGCAAACCCCTTGCAAATGCTCCAGGGCTCCTACAATAGTGTAGCATGGCATATCACCTGTAACTTAAACGTAACAATGCTGTTAATATATATTTCAACTGCATCAGGCCCCTTTAGACTGGCTTTTATTCAGTGTCAGCTGCCAGTGACAACAGTGACCACCGCTCAATCCATTCTACAGGTGTTTTTAATGGTTCTTATGATAGAGGTGTAAGGGCAGGTTTAGAGTGTTGAGTCAAGACTCTATGGCTGATTTGAGCTGTAATGTCATTCCAGATGCGGACTGAGTGTACTGTATCCTCCCGTCCCCCCTAAATGGGGGGGAGCTTGCTAAATTTGAACCCTTGGAACAGAATTCCACACTTTGTACAGAGAAATGGCCATTCTTTTGACTGGTTCCCCAGATTTCACAGCTGTAAAGCACAAGATGCATTTCATGGCTGTTTTTTTCCCTGTTCCTAGAAGGATATCTGCACTTCATCCTCTCATCATAATGAAAACATCAACACCCAAAGGGAGTTGAGGCCCTTGGGTCATTTGGAGCCACCTATGCAACCTGTGCAATTTATTCACTCTAAATTACTGCATGTTTTACAACATCTGCCACCAAAGAGTGCATTTGTGTAAACTGTCACTCAGCAATACTGCAGATTACTGTGTTTTCACACAGCCCCAAAGCAAAGACAAATGATTATTACTACTAATAATAAAACTTTTCAATGCGTCTTAGATTGCTTAATGAATAATTAAAATTCATTAAAAATGCCTGACAGTAAAGCACAGTTTTAATAACCAAACAAAGAAAATGAGAGGGCAAACAGCAAATGATGCACAACAGATTGGAGCACAGTATCACCAAGAAGAAGTAGAACAGAGCTGAAAGATCCTCTTCAGCATTTAACAGAAATGTGTGGCTTTTTTTTCCTTTTTTTTTATATCACTGCATGCATAACACGGGTGCTTTATAGTTCCCGGGTTTTAGAGTGGCACTGAGAGCAGAGTGAGGGTAAGTGAGGTATAGATTGCAGCGGGTCATAGGCCAACTGTAATGAAGCATATGGATGCATTTTGCTATGTGGTTTGGCAAACGCTTTAGCCAGCCATACTTTGTGGTCTTTCTCTGGGTGTCTGCTCTCTTGCATTCTCGAAAGAATTGAAAACAGTTCTCACATCCCCTTCAGGGAAACAGAGATTTGGCCCCAGTCAACAATTAAGGGCCATCGACTAGTCCACGGAACAGTAAAGTTGGAGATGGATACTTATTCTGACATTTTGTTTCTTTAATGAACGCACACTGGATGAAGAAAGCCATGAGATCTTTCCACTGTCTAACAAGCCGAAATATAGGCTTGCATCAAGCGCTAATCTTCATTTCATCATGTCAAGGCCCGTAAATGAAAATAATAAGTTCAACAGAATTAAACGTACTGCAGGCAGTGGTTGAGGTTTAAGGGACTGGAGGCAGTTTTGAACATTTCATGTTGAGTTTGAGGTGAGGAATTTGAAACACATCCCATGTTGTTTTCAAGGATTGGTGGCTTTAATCTGAAGTGGTTGAGCTTTGGAATACTACTGTAAAAGACCGTTCTCTCGTACCGACAAGCAAAGTACTCCAGCCGATCTCAGGCTGGGCGCTTGGTGGTTGTCCAGCTACTGTTTCCCACGCATTTCACATCGCAAAGAAAAAACAAGTAACAATTGAATTTCCGATTGTTTTTTTCCTCACGAAACATCCACCACAGTTTCTCTTTATTTTCCAATCTAGCTGAAGATTCTCAGGCAGTTAATATACAAGAAATCATGGACAATATTAGCTGGAATTTTTTTCAATCCCACATTCAAAAAGATTTAGGGACTGTAATAGATCAAGAACAGGCTATGTTAGAAAAAAAAAACGTTGCCACTATAAGGATATGAGCTGTCTGATAAAATCCCATAACACAAAGAAAGAAAGTTATTTGAAATTAGGGATAGATATCAAGAACTAAGGTACTAATTTGATGCCAGTTCCTGCTGGTCAGTACCAAAATATGGATAATCTCCTGGACAAATGGTGCTGCTATCGGTATTTATGCAGCGTTAATGCATTCTAACAAAGGCGGCATTTTCAAAAGGTTAATGCTAGATTAGATCAATGGATTCGATTGCTTGTGCATCACCAATAAACATTTGTTGACCAAACATTTGTGGCGATTCCTCCTCCCTCATTATACACTACCAGTCAAAATTAATATTGATTAATACTGAAAACATCACCATTGCTCTGATGACGGCTTTGCACACTCTCAGCATATTTTCAATCAGATTCATGAGGAATCAACTTGGTATTTGGAATCTTCTGTGCCTCTATTGCCTTGTGCTGCATGAATCAGCAACGGAGTTCACTTGCTAGAAGACTCAAAAACATTCTTCTTTTTCCTTTCCACCCTGTACATGCCTTGTAAAGAATGTAGGCATTCACCGCCGCCGGGTGCAGCATATTGTAAAATAACGCTACTGGCCACCTGCGTGTTGCTGTTCTGACGGAATACATCCGCGCCATTTGGTCCAACACGACGACACCACACTGTAAAAGTAGAGAGTGAGAGAGAGAGTCATGAGTATATGTGTTTTTGCTACAGGCTTGTATAGTACATATCAGAAAAGACTGTATCACTGGTGTAAAATTATACACACATTCACATACCTTCATGTGCTTATAGTCTGTTATGGTGTTGGGCTTCCTCTTTCTGCCGGCGCCGATCGTCACATCTTGGTGCAAGGAACTTAGAACACACACAGTCTTGTTTTCTTTTGGTGCATAAATTGTCAAGGAGACACTTCCACTTCCAAGCACTGAAGTGAAGAATAGCTCTTGGTGTGCAGTGTCTTTAGCAAGCTGAGGAAGTTCACTGCGAACTTTATTCATTGTGCCCAGTAGCGTTGTTTTGCGCTGAAGCAGTCTGTGCGACAGTGCCAGTGAGGTGAAGAAATTGTCCATTGTGATATTTCTCCCATCATCCAAAAATGGCTACATCAGTTTCATGACCACATTCTCTGCCAGCGTTTCCCCCTTCTGACGACTGGGGTCCTTTCCCAAGTAAGGGGATGCATTGCAGACATATTTGGTCTCCAAATAGCAGACGCTGTGGGTCCAGCTTGCGCAGTGAAGCATCAGTGATTTGCTGCTGCACTGGGTGCTCCTCCACCCACAAAGTGCTATCTTTTGTCGTCTGGCTCAGACAGGGCTTCCCAGTACCACGGCGCATTTTCCGTGGAGGCGTTTTGGGTTCTTGTTCTGTCTCATTTTCGGAATCTTCAGATGAGGTATCAGTGACCTGCTGGTCATCTTTGCAGCATCTGCCCCAGCACAACCATTCAACACAACCTTCCCCCCAGGTTAACTGGCATGCAAATGCAAATGTGCTAGCTCTCACAGGTAATGGACTATTTGCAAAACAAAAGGAGGGGAACAATGGAGTCAGCAGGGGGGCCGGGTCATGGATTTTGCACAAAAAAACGCAGGTTTAGGGTTTCTAGTGTTAACAGGCGTTCTTCATCAAGAGTTCATTGGAACCTCTTGCCTTCTAAATGTGTTTGGGATCATCACTTGTGTTAATGTTCGAGTTGGTCCACTGTTAGTAATCCTATTCGACTATGGTTCTACTCCACATTGTTGCAAGAACCTGCATAATTTCAATATTAATATAGAATCAAGAAAATGACAAAAACAAGGGGGGGGATGAATGAGAGTGTATCCAAACTTTTGACTGGTAGTGTATATACGCCGTATGGTGGAGAGTATCTATAAAAGTATCAATGAATGTCAGTATTGATATCCACATCAATACAATCCCAATTATACCCATTCCTCCTTGAGCAGTGTGAAATGGCGTTAACATTGACATTAGCTGTTATCTCAATTGCTTGGTGTACAAGTATTAGCAGTTTCTTGGAGTAAGTGCTGATTCAGGTTTACTGTTGGTTTGGAGACCCAATTCTTTAATATTTATTTTGGAGCAGCTGTTAATAGATATTTTCATTTTCAATTATAAATTCACATTTGGGAATAAACTAAAAGCTGGTTTATCACCACATGAAGAGGGCTTTGTGAGCAGGTAATATAAGAAAAGGAATTCTAGCAAAAAGCCCTAAAAGAAGTCAAGTTTGGGAGCATTTTCTTAAAGCGAAGGATAAAATATGCAAGTTGAAAATATCGATAGCCTGTCCCAGTACAGTGTTAAATACATCATCTAGCAATTGAAACCTTTCATTTTTAGTTTCATTAGTTAAACTACAACTCATTCTATGAACATGTCATATGACATGGGCTTGTCCTGGAAGCATGTTCACACACAGATCACTTGTTAAAATACTGGAATGTTCGAATATTAAACCAGTTAAATATAAGAGCTGTTACATTAATCATTCTTAGTATCACATATTTTAGTTATTGCTCATTGCTTACAGTTGTTCAAAATAGTGGGCTTAAGATAGTGGACGTCTGTTTTTCCTGCGGTGTTGACCTCAACAAGGCATTTCATTGAATATTTTTAATCTTTAAATTTCATGCAGAAGTCAGTGTAGTAAGTCTACATGTACTTAACCTTACATTTTCCATTTCAAGTTTCTGAGTCCATTATCCTGAACAAGGACAGCCTCATAGAAAAATTACGCTCATGCCGCACCTATGTGTTATAATTTACTGAAAAAAACAAACAAAAATACCATCCATTTTCCAGCCCATACTTGTTCTGTTTTGTTAATAATTACTGTGAAAAAATTACTATAGAAATAAGCATTTTTCACAGTTCTTCTGATTAAATACTTCGAATGCCCTTAACTGGGACTGTGTTTTCTATACTCGGCAACCATATGAGCGGCAGTGAGTGGAAAGAAGGGCCGGACAAGGCGGGATCAGTCATATTTGGTTTTATTCTATTAGACTGCTAATTTGTCATTTACATAAGTGTACTGTCATAACAACTTTTAGGAAATTCTTCACATTTACACAATGCATTGTAACGTATGGGCTAAGTATAGATAACATTCATCCCTACTGCAGGGGCAGGGAGCGAGGGGGACGATTCCCCGTGGAAACCTTCGGTCAAACATATGACATATTAAAGGTGTGTCTGTGTCCATCTACGGCAGGTGACTAAAAGGATTCTGCCCACACTTATAGCTTGCTGAACACAAAACCGAGCCAAATGCTGTCACTTTTATTAGATATGTGATGCTTTTAGTCTGTTTCTTTGTGTTAAATCATTCTCTAAATGCATAGTGTGGTTTAATGTGATGGGAAAGTGACAGTAATTGACATTTGTTGTTTCAACACCGTATACCCTGCCAGGGCACACACAATATATAGGACGTGTGGATGTTTTAACACACATCTGCCAACATAAAACACTGGATGAACATTAACCTGGATGCAGTTTACCTGGATAATGACATTAATGTTCTGTAACCTTCATCAACAGTTTCTCTTGACTGTAAAAAAAAAAAACCAACACATACAATTTATACGTAACAGACATCAAGCAAATGCAAAAACAAGAGTCTAAAACCGAGCGATGCAAAACCGAACTGTAGCTCAAAGACACCTGACGTCGTCCACAGGCACTTTATGGTCCTGGACACTCTTTGAGTGTACTAATTCTATTAAAACACTACAAAAGTAAACTGTCTTTAGAAAATACTGCTCTCAAAAGATAAATCTATTAAGAAACAAAGCAATGCTTTTTTTTTTTTTAGAAAAGAAGAGGAATGAGTTTAGTATAAACGGAACTGAAAATGAGGAAAAAATAGCGCAACACATTTTGCATATGAATTTTGATAAATGGGCTCATGCACACTATTTTCTCAGCCTCAGGTGGTGAACCGAAGCAGAGCTGGTTACCCAGTATTGATTGATGGTGACTGCATGCAGGGAGCAGAATTCAAGGGTGTAGCTTGCTTGTTAGTGCGCTCTCTCTCTCTCTCTCTCTCTCTCTCACTCTCTTTCTCTGCGTGTTTTCACTGAATGGAATTGGCAAAAGGCTGTGCAAGTTGTAGATTACAAGATTACAACGTTCATGTCACACTGGATGAAACACATATCCAATATGTGGCCAGGCTTCTGAGTCAGATTGGAATGTTTCTTTTCGTTTGTTTTAAACATCACGCTTTACTGCAACCATCACCCTGCACCAGCAGTCTGTTCACTCTGATATAGTGCTTATTTACAGTCACCATCAAGGCATGTCAGGGCAAAAAATTAAATGAAAATAAAACTTACAATGCGGAATTGGACAACACTCAAACAGCGCAAATGTTCGGGCACACCTGGTCAACTGACTTGGTTTGTGGATTTTCTAAGTGAAAGTTAGTGCATGTCCACTACCACTACATATAACAAACCTCTGTACATTTGAATGCAATCGTAATTACTGTTTATTAGACATCATACAATGTGGCATGTGGACATATAGGGCCAGTCATTTTACAAGGCTTGCCTAAACTTTTGCGTAAGGCTGTATCAATCTCTCTTTCTCTTTCTCTCTCTCTCTCTCTCTCTCTCTCTCTCTCTCTCTCTCTCTCTCTCTCTCTCTCTCTCTC
>JBBPDE010020926.1:0-10814 GCA_037974605.1 Nannopetersius ansorgii
TAGTTGGTCAGCACAGCAACGCAGCAGACGGCCGCTGATCCCGTCTGGACCCGCCGCTTTCCTGGTGTTCACTCACTTCAGCGCCGCTCGGACGTCACGCTCCGCGAAGCTGATCACTCGTTCCTCGCTGATGACATCACCGTCCTCCATTGTCAGGCTGTAGTTAGCACTAGCCGCCTGGCTAACCTCGAAACGGGTGTAGAACTCGTTCAGCGTGTTGGTGAATGCGGAATCGGCACTGATCGCGGTGTCCTTGGCATTCTTATTGTTTCTGCTTGTGGAAGACAATCCACAATAGATGGCCAAAAGACTATGAATCTGTATTTTTTGGACTAGTTCCAGTTCATTGTCAATGTGCTCAGTGGGATTGAGGTCAGGACTATCTGTAGGCCACTGGAGTTTCTTTACACCAAACACATCACACTACGTCTTTATGGAGCTCATTTTGTGCACAGATGTGCAGTCATACTGATTATGAATATTGTGATGTTAGGCTTGTGTGCAGCTGCCCAGTCATGGAAACACATTTCACAATGTTTCTTCAAGAGGTGGACTGGAACTATGTAGTGAGACTTGCAATAGAGGACACCTAGCACAGACTTCAGCTCTGTGAATTAATTTACAGTTTTGTGGCTGAGCTGTTGTCAGTCCTAGACACATCCATATCACATATCACATATCACAATAATAGCACTTGCAGTCAGCCGGGGCAATTTTGACAGGGCAAAAATTTAAAGTCACTGAGCTCTTCGGTACTGCTTGTTCTGCTGGCAGTGTGAGTGGATAAATACCTCATCCCCCCTCAAGAACAAAACCGTTTGTATTGTTTGTAGTAGTTACAGCAGTTATTGAAGGTCCAGTAGAGTATTATTATTGTACATAATTAAATTATTTATACTGGGAATATTTTCTGTTTTAGAAAAAGTTATAAATGTTACAGAGAAGTGGTCAGAGAGGCTGTGGTCCCGAGCGTCAGAGAAAGCCAGAGTCCTGTGCCCGCACCCCGGACAAAAGGGCTGCCGCCTCCCATTCATCTTCCCCGGCAGAATAATCCAACTCAGGGCCCAGGTAGCCTGGCTTACAGCCCATAGCTCTGCAAGCATAGGTAGCTTAGCTGTGAACACAGAGAGCTTAGCACAAAAAAGTCAGCATCCCGTACCAGCGCCCCGACGTAATCTCCCACCACACACACCCAGACAAGACCTGCTGCTCTTCACAGAGCAGTCGTCCACGCCAGCACCAAGGTGTCACCCCCCAGCAACCAGGCTAGGGCCGGATAGCATGTGTAGCCGTGTAGAGAATAGAGTTACAAGAGTAATAGATAGAGAGGGAGAGCTGGATTTCCTGGGCCCACTAGGTATAGGCGAGGGCCAGTTTAGAGAGCCGCTCATTCCCCTTCCAGTAATAGTTGAGGCTCCTGCGTAGAGGTCCCAATAGGCCATGTACTGTGTGGACTAGTCTGGCTAATAGGGTTTTTAGGGGGTGAAGTCGAGGTCCTTAGCCTAGAAGAGGAGCTACAGGAGCCTTTAGAGGGGGGAGAATCCTCCTTGTATCTTTTTGTGGGGGGGTACATGGGTTAAGGAGGTTAGGTGTGGGGTCCCAGGTGTCGAAGAGACACTTAGGAGGGGAGAGTATAGAGAAAGGTCCACCAGTGTAGGCATACTGCAGACAGGCCAGAGGGATGTGGGAGGTATAGGCAGCCCTGAAGGTGATGAGGGGCGTGGTGCACGCCCAGCCAAGAGCCACAGTCAGGCCTGCCAGCAGGACAACAGGGGGCATGGTGCGCGTCCAGCCGAGGCCTACAGTCAGGCCTGCCAGCAGGACAACATGGGGCGCGGTGCGCGCCCAGCCGAGACCTACAGTCAGGCCTGCCAGCAGGACAACACGGGGCGTGGTGCGTGCCCAGCTGAGGCTTACAGTCAGGCCTGCCAGCAGGAAAACAGGGGGCGTGGTGCACGCCCAGCCGAGAGCCACAGTCGGGCCTGCCAGCAGGTCCGTATCAGTGAGCCACGGGGGAGGCTCACAGCAAGGTGCGGTGCATGGCAATGGACATATAGCCTGGACATGAACGCTAAAGACACCTTGCCGGCCGAAGGCCTCCCTGGTGGTGGGACAGCCACAGAGGACACTGAGGGGTTCCAGGTCGAGGAACCAGGACCGTGGGACAAGGACAGCGTCCTGCGGTCCACAACCATGTCGCCCGGGCTGAAAGGAAGACAGCCTGGCCACAAGGACAGTGGGGGGAATGGAATGGAATACTGCCTTTATTTGTCACATACACTTTTACATGCAGCGAAATTGGACCCCTCTGACCAAACATATACAACAGACTTCACACTTTGGGGGAAAGGTCAGACGAGAGGTAGCAAGAGAAGAATAGAAAAAAAGAAGTATCAGAACATGAGGAGAGAGGAGGGGAGAAAAAAAAAAAGAGCTCCCCCCAGCCTGTCCCTATCAGGGCAGTCTGGGAGGAGAAAAAAAAACACCTCAGCACACAGCACATAGCACAAAAAAACACATCAGACATAACTTGCAACGGGGATGGGTAGGGAAGGGGTAAGGTGGAGGGGAGTAGAGTTTAGTCCAATTAAGGCAGACAGCCATCCGGTCCTGCAGCTGAAAAGCGCTGGTCACAGACCCGCCCACCCCAACCGGTGAAAACAAGCATAAGTGAAGGCGGGGTGGTTGGGGTAGGGGGTTGGTGTATAATCAGTATCTGTATGTATGTGTGTCTGTGTGTGTGTGTGTAATGTATGCCTATGTAGCATCAGCAGCATAGGTGACCTTGGGTTGGGGAAGGAATTCAGAGCGTCTTTCTTATCTTGTTTTCTGAGGAGATTGTTGTAAAACTAGCAGCGGCCTTGAGGCCGGCGCTAGAAGGGGAAAGTCAGATAGAGAATTTTTGTTTGGGTTAAGGTTCAGTTCGACATCTGTTGACGTGGATGAAGAGCGGGGGCGCTGTTCTTGCGCCCGCCCGCCCTTTTTTGGTGTTGTGGGGTGGGTTTTTGTGTGGTATTGGGCTCTAGGCGCCTCGGGGGTTGCGCCCTTGGGGCGGGGGTACTGTTACGCCTGGGGTTCAGTAGTAGAGGGTGGCCACTAGGTGGCACCCTTGGGTAGACATTTGGGGTTTTGGCCTCATTCCTGAGCCACAGCTGGCTGGAATGAGGCCATTTCCAGTAATCAGGTGTTGGTAATCACTGTGGTGTATATATGCTTGTCACTGTGGGGTTTATGTTGTGGGTTCACCCATTATGCACCTTCGTTCTTGCCAGTTGGAGTTTATGTTTTGTTTCAGCCCTCGTGCTGTGTTTTGTTTGTGTTTCACAATAAAAGACAAAAAGACTATGCAAGTCTGTATGAGTGCTTCATGTGTGCTGGAGGGACGACAGGGTGTGACAATAAAACAATGTATGCAACCTACTAAGATTTAATTTAGATGAAACCTGAAACCATCAGATGGAATGAAACCTTCCAAATGATTACAAAAAAAACATTTAAGTGAAAATTAAACCAATATTTTAAAATCAAACCAGTAATGTTTCAAATGCCCATCGTGTGATAAAGGGTAAAACGCCATGCATTGAATTCACACTAAAACATAGCTTATGGACAAATCTAGAAATGTGCTTATGACAAAAAATTTCCAGATGCACAAAACTGTGCATAAGCGAAGTTATACGTTCTTTCTCTTTATAAATGTGAGATTGCTGTTTGTAGACTACAGTTCATCGTTCAACTCAATAGTGCCAGGTAAACTGTACACAAAGCTGAGCGATCTAGGACTCAACCGTGTGTGCATTGGTGCTGGACTTCCTCACTGGCAGATCTCAGGTGGCGAGGGTGGGTGTCCCTGACAGCATCACCAACCAATACTGGAGCAACACAGGCATGCATATTCTCGCCACTGCTGTACTCCCTCTACACTTCTGACTGTGTGGTCACTCATGGCTCTAACACCATTGTGAAGTTTGCTGATGACACAGTGTGCTGGGCCTCATCACCAACAATGAAGATACGGCCTACATGGACAAAGTGAAGAACCTGGCATCGTGGTGCCAGGACAACCACCTCCAGCTGAACGTCGGCTGGTGGTGGGGCAGTTGGTGGCCTAGTGGTTAGGGCATTCGCCCTGTGACCAGAAGGTCTGGGGTCGATTCCCAAGACCGCTAGGCACCTCTGAGGTACCCTGAGCAAGGTACCGTCCCCACACTCTTCTCCCCGGGCACCGTGTTCCTGGCTGCCCCCTGCTTTGCTTGGTGAATGGGTTAAATGCAGAGGAAGAATTTCGTGCTGTTCACACTGTGTGCTGTGGTGTGTTCACGTATGACAAATGGTCACTTTCACTTTTTTCACTTTCACTTCAGAAGGAGACAGCCGTGAGACTACGAGCCCCTCACCATCAACGGAGCTCCAGTGGAGAGGGTGCTGTTCCACAAGTATCTCGGTGTCCACATCTCCTCAGACCTAACATGGACTGCTCACATTCAGGTCCAGTCCCAAAAGGCTAAGCAGCACCTGTACCATCTCCGACAACTAAGGAAGTTCGGGGTCTCTACAGCGATTCTGAGGACTTTTTATTCAGGCGCTGTGGAGAGCATCCTCACACAGAATATCACATCCTGGTATGGGAATAGCTGTGTTCAGGACCATAAAGCTCTCCAGAGAATGATCCGTGCAGCAGAACGCTGCTGCAGGACTGTCCTCCCTTCCCTACAGGACATTTCCATCAGGAGATGTTGGTCCAGAGCAGTTCAGACATTGATGGACTCGTCCCACCCCAGTAACGGACTGTTTCAACTTCTGCAATCGAGCAGAAGGTTCTGCACCATCAGAGCAAAAACAGAGAGACTTAAGAGGAGCTTCTATCCTCAGGTCATAGGGGTCCTGAATCAGAACATGCCCCCACGCCCCCATAGCAGTCCAATCAGAACATGCCACCACCAGCATTCCCTTGTAATTACCACAAGGGACTCATAACATATTCCATTATTAGTAACTGTCATACTTCATACCATATCTGATTTGTATTTAACCACACGCTGCTACACTAATGCTTATATTACACTGGTCTTTCTGTTTACATCACTCTGCTTGCATTGCTGTTTTACATAGCTGTGCTAGAATGGCACAATGCATTTTAATAATCCATTTCCACATTGTATACACTGCTGCTACATTTATATAAATACATATTAAAACCTCAGATTTTATAGCTTACATTTTATCATTAACTTGTGGTGCTCCTTGTTTAAGGATTTAGCATTTAGACTTACCTGTATATATACTTACTTGTACTAATCTCCTTATTTAATTTTGTGTCTCAGAAAATGCAATTTTCTTTTTTTTTTTGCAAAGTCAAAAGGTGAGGTTCAGGATACATTTCACTGCGTGTTGTACCTGTATGACTATGCATGTGACAAAAGAATCGCGAAATCCCAATCAACGTGAAATTATACGCGCGTGCACGCATCGACTCCTACCATAATAATAAATATTTGAATTTGTAAATTAAATACCTGCTTTGTATTGGGTTTTTGGCCAAAGCATGTGGGAAAAAGAAAAATTTCAGCGAATGCAAAGTGGAGGTCTTGCTTAGAGAAATGACGGCAAGAAAAACAATTTTGTTTGGTGGATTAAATAGTCACATCAGCAATATACAGTACTGCATTTGATAACCGGTTTTACATTCTTTCTATTACATTAAAACAAAGTTGTAACGCTGTCCTATTTGGCGTAACATTTGGTGAGTCGAGGTCAGGTTCATCATGCCTCAGCTCCTCAGGTACAGGCAAGCCACAATTTTATTCCACATTATACAGCATGCTACATGTATGCACAATGCGACAGACTTTCTGTGAACCAACGGTCTTGTCTAGGCATCGGCAACTGCCATTAAGCTGCCCTATAGTATGCTCTACTACTACCACCATTATAGCGTAGCTCATTTTTTTGTGAGAGGGGTGTGAAGCCACATCTTCAGTGTGTACCCACTCTCGCCTAAGGAACTGTCAGCTGCATCATACACAAAACTTTAAATTGTGGCCCAAAATTATAAAACATAAGTCGTTTTACCGAGAAGCCAGCCATCATGCACCACACCATTTTCAAGTTTGTTTCCCACACTACTATGCCTGAACATTTACATAAACAAGTTCTCTGAAGACACCTTTATAGCTATTTGTGTGCTGCTGCTCTTATTACATTTGGTAAACCTGACATTGCTGTGAATTACACATTAATGTTTGCCTGTTCAACCAGTGTAAGAAAATATTATATATGATGACTGAGAAATACCCGATCAGCCCACGAGTTAACACTGAAATGCTCCTGTGGCTAAAAACCCGAGGGTTGTAATGGATCAGGTATGGCGCAATTCCTTAATGTCCACCTTCATAAAGCTGGCGCCATTTCAGCTGGTCCCAGTACAAAGAATAGCTCTTGAAAATCTAAATTGACTTAGAAGCCAGTCATCATCATGGGCCAGGAAATCAGTATGAACCCTGAATACACAATCCTTCTAATTCCTCCATTAGCAACATCGTCAAGTAATGCAAGACCAGTCATAGTAGTTGCAATAGTTTCGCCATTCTCTAAACTGTTTTATTGTTACATTCAGTTTGTTTAATTGATTATCAAAGACACCAAACTTAATTGTATATCGTGGACACCTAATTGTAAAGACAGCATCATCAATGCGAGTATACAGAAAGGAAGACATAGTACCACTGATTTGCCACTAGGTGCCATACATTTATAAAACCAAGCAGAAATGTGCGTACCCATTAGTTGGGGATGCCATGAAAATGTTTGTAGCGGTATGCATTTACATTTACATTTATGGCATTTATCAGACACTTTTATCCAAAGCGACTTCCATTCCTTACCTACAGGGGCCAGTCTCTCCCGGGAGCAACTTGGGGTTAAGGGTCTTGCTCAGGGACACAGTGGTGGTGTGCTGAAGGTAGGATTCGAACCCATGACCTCTTGGTTCAGAGGCAAGTATCCTATCTCTAGGCCAGGTTTGGTGTTTATACTCAGTGGTTGACATCATTTTTTTGCTCTAATACTCTAATGATTACCTACCTGAATTAACTGTTATGCATGTTGGGGAGTGTTGTGTATGCCGGGGTCTGGGGTGGCGGGGTGTTCTCGCTGAGGACTATATCTTAGCGTGGTTCTGGGGGAGGGGGTTTATGCGCACAGTATTAAGTCACAAATTATGCATTTGCGCTGTGACCACTTTATCTGAACATTAGAACATCTATAAGATGTAGTTATTAATCAAGACAGCAACATGAATGTATCATTAACATCTAATCTGTGTAGTATTATTACTACAAAGTATTATTTTAGAGAAGCTGCTGGGATTAAACAGATAAAGCTTAATGAATACATCCATTTACAAAAAGACACTTTTTATTTCCCAGAACCCATCCAAACAGAATTACTGTTGAGATTAAAGCCAAAGTGCTTTCAGCTCAAAACTGTGCACATTTATTTATTAAGGTATTTTAACAAAAAATATATATTAACATTCTACTAAATTACTGTTTGTTTAAACAGCCTGTTAAAGATATAAGACTGTGGTATGATTTTGTGTTGGTGTATAAAATGCAGTGAGAAGTTTGTATAGAGTTTAGTGTTCATGGTTCGTGTGATGGTACCTGGTCTGTGTTGTAGAGCATTTTCTTCTCCTGATAAATTGCCAACTGAAGATTTTGGATGGCCATATCAAAGTATTGTGCTGCCTTTAAAAGAAATAAAAGGAAAGTTACATTTTATTTAAGGAAGACTATAAAAAAAATTGGTGAATAAATATTAATTAAAAATAAATAAACTCCACAGCACCTTGTTGGAAGGTCCTTGGCTGCTTGGGGCAAGGCGCTTCATTGTGTTTGTGATGTTCCGAATGTCATCCTGTGACTGTCGCAAAACATTCTTTAGAAATAAAAGTTTTAAAATGTAATTTTAATTAGATATTGCAACATTTTTTTAAATTAGCTTGCAAAACCTCACTGAACACTGACTTAAAGCTGATCTCTGCCTTCCAAGCAGGAGAGTGGGGTTCAGTTCCTACACTGTGCGACGCTACAACACTAAGAGTCCTTGGGCAAGAAGTCCTAATAATACCTCCGCCTTCATCTGTGATTAACAAGAATTGTAAGTCAGACAAAAGTGTCTGCCATTTAAATATAATATAAATGTCAGCAATTTCACATTCTGTGGACATTCTGGCTCTGCTGGTGCACAGTGAGATCGTTAAAGTGTAGTCTCTAATTATACCGAACAGTAACTCTTGAGGAACAGATTAAATATGAAAAAAGACCTGTTTCTTCATAAAACTATATATCTATTTTTCACTGTTATATCATAACACCTTATATCATGATCAGACCATCAACCGATGACTTAATCTTTTGCATGTATTTCGAAAACATTTAAAACAAAATAGTTTTTATCCCACAGCCTTTCAGAAACACCCCTTCTATCATATCTAATTAAAACAGCTCAGATACAGATATATTCACACTAGAGGTAATGCTGCCGTTTGTAAAGTCCTACCTTAATTGTGTTCTCTGCCTGTTTCCTGAGCTCTTTACAGTCTTCTGCCTTAATTCCTGGCCCTCCGTTCTTTAGCTGGCGCAGGAGTTTTGCCCATTGATTCTTGCTTAATTTCTCGTACATGCGTTTCAGTTCAGATTCTCTGCAGGGGTTGGAGAGATCTTCGGACAAAACTCCACTACTTCCTAATTTCAGGTCCACTACTTTGCCCATCCTTGAAAAAGTGAAAAGATAGAAATGTATATTGTCTTAAACCTGTATACAAATAAAAAAGTAAATAAACATTTTTATTAGTCTCAACAGGATCTAAAAGCCATCTTTGCAATGTTTTTGGATATTTGTGATTGTCAATCTGAAATTATTTCTGTCACATATCTTGTGTTTGTGTTTGTTTCATAAATGTGGACTGAAATGATACAATATGAAACTAATTGGAAACTAAAAGCACCACATAAAGTCAGAAATTTGGCATCTACTGTTTTTTTTTTTATCAACATTTTTTTAAATCGCCCATTGTCATACACAAAGGTCACACATATGACACATGAACAATATTAATAAATCAGGAAGCATAAACATAGTAGCAAATAGAGCAAAATAAATAAAATAATGCATAGAAAAGAAGCTAAAGAAGGTAGAACGAATAGAGAAAATAGACAGGGTAAAGAAAGTCAAGTAGTAGGGAAGGTAGAGAGGGTAGGAAAGGTAAAGAAGGTAGAAACCACAAAGAGGGTAGAGGAGGAATAGAAGGTACCGTAGATACGGTAAAAAAGGGAAGAAAAATAGAACACTGACAAAGAAACTGTGGTGGAGAGCTTCAAAGTTTCAACCACTAACAAAAGTCTGGGACTCCAAGAGGTCCAGTGCCAGTGGATCTAGATTTAGACTCATTAATCTATTACTATACCTTTCTCTGAAGCTATGCAGTTCATTTTGGCTGTCCAGAAGCTTTGTCCTGAAAATAAATTAAGCATACATTTCTTAATTAATAAAGGATTCAAGAAGCCTGGAGTCTGTGTTTCAAATCACATTTCTAAGAACTACACCCAATTTACTACTGGAAAGCAGGAAGCCTAATATACCTAGGTTTTCTGGAGGAAACTACTTTCTAGTTAAGATGCTCTTGTAGAAATGCCATCTTATCTCCACCCATTCTGGCTGTAACTTTCCACAGACTGCCAGGTGTAAATTCTATCTCCATCCATCCTGGCTTAACCATTTTCAGAATGCATCCTGACCTCACTGTGTCTTTGCTTAAGCTAAGATAAACCAAGATTTATGATGAAATTTGATGCATAAATGCTCAGGGGAAAATAAAACTTTAACAAAAATGGTTCATTCCTTTGACTCCATCAAATTTATGAATTTGTTGTCTTTTCTCTCATTTTTGGTGTCTATTTATGATTCCTGATCTACCATCACCAACAAAATTCTTCAGCACTCCTGAAACACCTTCGGACATTTCATGAAGACTCTCCCTCTCTCTCTTTCTCTCTCTTCTCCACCCACCTAAAATTTCCCACCAGCTAAAGGTTTCAATTGCTTTTGTGTTATAATACCACTTGGATAAATTTTGGTTTCTTAACTTTATAGTTTCTTACCTTAATTTGTAGATTTCTGATTTGAGGTTTCCATTCTCCTGCCTAAAATGTGCAACAAAAAAAAGTTTTTAGGAAAAAAGTGACACATGAACATTTTAATTGTATTAATTATTCTTTTGTGTATTTGTCATTCTCAAATCTGGGTAGAAATTTGACAAAACAGCTGTAAATATTTGGCATTAAAATTACTCTGCAGTTCCAGTTAAAAGATTTGTGATTATTAAATGTGTCCTAAAGTGGTAGAAAGTAAATAAATAAGCTATTTGCTTCTTCAGCAAATATCTGTCAGAAATTAGTGTCAATGCACATGGTTCATGTATTTACTATGAAAGCTGTTATTTCTGAACTTAGGAGAACACAAAATGAATGTAAAACATCCAAAGTGCAATTCCACCAGGCAGTAATAGCCGAGAATGCCACCCAGTTAAGGAGCTGGGACTTCAATTAAGCAAGTTCTTAGTTTAGGAGAGCAACATATCAGAACTAGCCCAACAACAATTGCAGATATAAAATATAAATTATAGAATCAGATTGTTTAAAAATGCATATTCACAATCCTTCAGATGCAAAACTGGGCTGCTCCATCACCTATTCGGGCACACACTCACACCCAGGTCAGTCCAGGCAGATTGCCGAAGCAGCTATATTATC
>JBBPDE010020983.1:0-10810 GCA_037974605.1 Nannopetersius ansorgii
ACAGGAACAGAACATACTTCAAAATAAAAGGTACACAGAACATGAGAACAGACAGGGGATAAAACTGAACAGAAAAGCACGGCCTCTAGCGGCCGTCAGCCGTAACAACAGCGCCATAGAGGTGCTGGAGCCTATCCCAGTGGTCATAGGGCAAAAGGAAATTAAACATCCTAGACAGGTCTAAGCAGAAGATTAGATTTTAAATAATGATTTAAACTTTAAATTTTACATTATGATTTAAGTTAAATGTCACTGTGTCATTTAATTTTTTCTTTTTAACAAATAACAAAAACAGTCAGAAGGGGAGATTCAAACCTGTGAAATTGTGTGGAAATAATTGTCATTATGCACGTATTTACTAATTATGTAACATAAATCAGATCAAACTTTTAAAAATGAAGGTTCCCAAATTGTTCTTGGCTTGGGTGTGTGGTTCTAGGACAAACCTTTATATTCGAAGGCTCTTTAAGTTGTATTAAGGTACATTCTTCAACCAGTACAATTTATTGCTTTTCTTGGTCATTTTTATAGACAGCGTTGACCTCTCATATAAAGTACATTAATTATCACACCACATATTTTCAAGGTCTTAATTACACCACATATGTTCTTGATTACCAGCCAAGATGGATATGCAAAAACATCTATTGTGCGGACCTCAGAAATTTTACAGGACCTTTCATGTTGCTACTCACACAAAATCCAGGATGTTTTTTTCAGTGCTATCGTTACGTTTCGGTCAGCAGCCGGTAGAGCCTGCTGTCGGTTAGGTTTAGAACTAGAGACTTTTATTTTGAACCATGTGCATTCAGAGTTGCCAAGTCCGGTGTTTTAGGTTGAGTTACATTGATTTCTGTCTGTGATTGGTTTCTGTCTGGGACTAGGATGTGGTTGTATTAGTTGCTGGTTATCCCTCACGTTTACCCCCACGATACCCTTTCCTCCTGTGTCTCACATTATAAGTATGTTTAGTGTTCAAGACCACTGTGCCTCACTTTGTTTTATAGTTCTGTGAAGAGTCTGTCTTTTTGTAATACAAACACATCCTGGAATCTGCATCTTGTGCCTCGCCTCACTCCCCCGAGCCAGAGACGTGACAGCTATCCAGAGACAGAGCTTTTAAAAAGCTCTTCTAACAATGTCTACATATGTGACTCCTGTGACACCTGCATTGAATTTCTACATTGTCAATTAGGAAGCCAATAATGGCTCTAACAAGACTTTTGGCAAACAGAACATGCTTCATTAATCTTCTTCATTAATCACTAAAATTTACATTGAAATTTATCTATCCATCCAGTCCCAATTCAAATTCCAAAAATAACAATGAACATACTTTTAGATGGACAGATCTTAAAAGGATGAATATATATTTATACTATTTTCTTTCTTGCTTCCTTCGTTTGTTTGTTTGTTTGTTTGTTTGTTTGTTTGTTTCTTTCTTTCTTTCTTTCTTTCTTTCTCAGTTACATATGCTGAAATAAATGCTATCTTTCTATTAATGGCAAAAATTACAAATTACTGTTAGAAAGCTTCTATGGAGGCTGAATCAGTCCATGGAGGGTGAATCATTATTGAGTAGGTGCTGTGTGTTTACTTTTCCATGAGATAAGTGTGAAAGTGGTCTTATTGATTACAAAATCGCAGTTGTTCCAAATTGGTGTCAATTTACCGGGGTTAGGTTTGTGGTTAGTGATCTGATTGATTTCCACCAGTTGTTGAAATGTTGATCTTAAAAGTATGTTTTTTCGATTGATCGGGACATGAATAGTAGATCTTTAATAAAAAATTCTCCACATACTGACTGTTTAAGTTTGAGCCAGGGATTTGTTGCTTATCGGAATACAATATGTCTATTTTATTATATACTATAAATGACAAGCTAAAAAGTGAAGAAAAAATGGGGCATTTATGCCATCAAACACTTTCAGTTCTTTGCTTCCCAAAAGAACTGAAAGTTCTACACGAATTGAAGATTCTTCCTCGAACTGAACATCCTACCATTCAGGTATGATTGAGAGTCTTTCTAACTGGTGGCTACTGGCTTCCAAAAGCCATGTTGATGTCCTGTATTTGTGAATCATGAGTATTTCTCATCAGTGACAACAAAAGGCCCTCTCATATACAATGAATGAAATGAAGGCTCTTCTTCATTATGAACAGTTAATTAGCTTCTTGGTGAACAATGCCTACAAGGCCCTGGGGTCAATGGCCATAGACCAGGATTTCTGGAAGGTTGCCATATTACAAAATAGGCCAGTGGTTTCTGCTCCCATTCCTGATGACCTTGTGTTCATTTTTGTGTTTTCACTGCTCTAATACACCTGTTTCAATGCATTAGCTAATTAGAAAGCACATTATGAGCTGGGTCAGATGTGTTAGACTGGGGAGAACATAGAGCCTCCAGCAAGAGAACTGAGCAGCACTTAAATAAAAAAGGTTTTCACTAAAGCCTACAAAGTCCTTTGGAGCAAGGTGGATAATATGATGATGGTCTTCACCTTTACTGGTAAAGTACTATGATTGTTGTGCTATTCATTTGATCTATATAATAAATGATAATTATAATTGATTGACATTGTGAATTGCAAGGTTCAAATCTAAAGTTTCCATTCTACTTCTACAAGAAAAATGCATGCAATAATAATGTATTTGTTATATATCAGTATAACAAATAGATAATTTTCTACTTAAAAACACAAATGTGGTGTAGATTGAAAGAAATCGCACTTTTGACAGAATGTTTCCACTTGTTCCAAAGATCTGCAAGAAAGAAAAATGAACCAAAGAGGCATTTCAAGGTCAAAACACCATGGGGGAGAGACTACAGTCTTAATGGAAACTCTGAATAGAGAAGAGAGGTTTAACCTGGAGTGTTTTCATTTCAAACTGTTGAAAATTATTCATGTCTACAGAATGTCTGCAGAATTAAACAGTACAGTGGTGAGGTACTGAGATATTCACCATCCTAGAAAAATCATAACTCCAAATTGTTCACAGCAATCATGATAGAAGCCAAATATCTGAAAACTACCTCTGCCTCTAAAAGTTACCTCAAGAGAAAGCTATTACACTAATTGGTCAAGAATACAATGGCCTAAACAATGTCTAATGCCAGTAACATAGTTTTACATCAGTTTTGAGATGAACCTTTGGCCTAAAACTTAAAGTACCCTGAGAAAACACATTTAATATTTGCATTGATATATTAAATGTCTATTCAAAGGTGTGTTGATATTGTGATTTCTGGTTCTTATCATTACCACCATAAATAAAGTAGATTCAGAAATAAAAATAAATTATTAGTTTTCGTGTCAGCCATTACATCATATAGAACTTAAAGCAGAAATCGGTGGAATTTCCATGGAACGTCTTGAATGCCCAGTTCTATCATTTATGTATAACAACTTGAATTGTTTTTTTGTGTAATTTGTACATAACAAGTCAAAAAATATGCTTGTAATTGGTGCAAGCGCATGTTGATCATAGTAAAATGGTCCAGCATGTGGAGCTTTCTCTGTGGTTTTGTGTTTTCTTCCACTATTTAAGGAAATATCCATGCTGTCTTAATTGATGGATGTACTGTGATCTACTGTAAAGGGACACTAAAACATGAACTGTGTTCCTATTCAGGTTTGCTTGCACTAAATCTATGTTAATGCATAGAAATAGCTGCTTTTTGCCTGAACAATTTGTTGCCTAGTTCACATATGCTTTGCAATGGTGCTATAAAGAATGTTTTTCTTCCACCATGTTACAGTAATGGCTGTATGTAGCTTAAGCCCTCTTAAAATACAGCACATTGCCACTGGACTTACTGTATTAGCATCAGCAAGCCCTGCTGAGGATAATTTACTCCACGCTGGAGTACCATGTCAGTCCTCATAGACTTATACTCAGAGGAAATGGTTTTATTTCCAAACCTGCTATTTTTCTTCCTGTGCCTTCCCAAACTCAGAGGCTAAAGTAGGTCTGAGTTTCATAAAAAAAATATTCACAGGCCTCCTGCTGCCTAGCTGCAACTACCAACAGCTAATCAATGATTGTTTACTCTGTTTACAACTTAGCCTGTGCGGTTTTATAGAAATAGAACTGTGCTCACACCTCCAAAATGGTGCTTTCTTCTGGAAGCTGCAAGAAAATTGAGATGGAAAATATTTTTTGAATTTTAATACAACACCACACAGCAACTAACAGTACGGCTCAATAATGTAAAACCATATTGTTATTCTTAGACTGACAACTTTTGCACAACTTCTCTCTCTCTGGGTCAACCAGAGGACGATCGGTTCCCCTTGGTTCCATCAGAGTTTTTTTCCTCCACCTGTGCAGTTTTTCCTCACCTGTGTTGCTCTTGGCTTGTTGCCTATGGGCCTCAGGTTCTACAAAGCTGCTTTTTGACAACATGGTTGTAAAAAGTGCTATGCAGGGCTAATAAAAAACATTACAAGCTATTGGCTCCTAAACACAAAATCTCTGTCAAATGTGAAATAAATAAAAATATATTGTCACGGCGCATTTTGTCTCCAGTTTTACCCCACATAAAGACAATTAAAACAAAACATGAAATCACGACATGGACTAAATTGTTTCTAAAGTAAAACATAGTGTTTCTTGTTTAGTTAATGTTTATTTTTCTCTATATATTAGAACGCGCTCTGCGACAGATTGTTAGGTCCTGCAATTCCTGTCAAACTCAATCTGTCAACACTGCTTTCGATAGAGATGTGTCAGTTATGAACCAAACTTGGGAAAATGAAGAGTCATTTGGGCATAAACATAGAATATTTTTATATCCTGTCTGCCGGATCTTCTTAGTGATCTGATCCAAATGATCCGACTCATTAAAAAGAGCCGAAATTCCCATAATTAATCGCGTGATAATGTAGTACGAACAACAGGCTCGGGTTGAGCATATCTATAACATCTGACTTTTCTTCTACTTTCTCTTGGTTGTGAGGGACGATCGCCATTGGCGACTGAAATCAAAAAAGTCACAAAATTTTTATTTTGCTCGTTTTGATATAACAGCCACTGTGCCACCGTGGGGCCCAGGTCATAATAATATACATAAAATCAAAGATATCAATGATAATCAAATAAATAAATAAAACATCATTTGCTTTAAATAAAATTGATCACATATACTTGTATTATTGATCATTTATTAACATGGTTGGAAACCATCTACCATCACCACCTTATGGTACAGAATTTGTGAGCTTAGGCGTCTGAATGTAAATCTTGTAAATGAAAAAATGCAATATTTTAAAAGTTTCATTTTTGAAATGTAAAGTGTATATAATGACCATTACATTAAATTACTTCGGAGAGCTCAGAAGTCATGAAATGTACTCCCTGCTGTCAGGAGATGTATCATGTCTCTTCTGACTCAGAAAAGGCAATTACTCCCGACTGACCTGTCCAAAGTCCAACTAATGTCAGAGTTATCTGAGATATGGCTCATCAGTGCTGTAATTAGTTTTCTGCCCTTTCCATAAGGGTGTTCTGCCAGGAGAACTGAAGGAAATGATCTCAGTGCCTGATCCCAACTGTAACTGTTTCACATATAACACTCATCTGTCACTGTACTGCGTCATTCTTATTCCTCATAGTGCTTCCAGTGTCATGATTCTGAGGGGTTTAGCCACACTTTGATAATGAGGGGAAAGTTTAAATTCAATCAAAAGTTTTGTCAAAAATGGTTTGTGTTTAATGTGCAAAGATCTCCAGAATGATAACATTACAGAAGGCAATGCTCTTTGCTTCTATATAAGTTAATATAAAGCATTTTTAATCCAAGTAATTTTGAAGCTTTTGTTTTGGTTCATTAAAAAAGATTTGTACCAGTTACAAAGTGACTGCTGTGTTTGAATGATAAACTTAAAATGAGAAAAAGTAAATTGATTAAAAAAAGAAAGTAAAAGAAAAATTAGAGATGATTTTCCATGGATAGTGGTGTCATGTTTTTCATAATTGCTGAGGCAGCTGGTGGCCTAGTGGTTAAGGCATTCACCCTGCAATCAGGAAGTCTTGGGTTTGATTTCTAAGACTGCTAAGCACCTCTGAGTCTCTCTTGAGCAAGTTACCACCCCCACACACTTCTCCCCAGGCACTGTGTTCTTGGCTGCCCGCTGCTTCACTTGGTGGATGGTGCAGAGCAAGAATTTCCTTCTGTTCACATTGTGTGCTGTGGTGTGTTTACATATGACAGAATGGTCACTTTCATAATTCTAAATGGCCCATATCATGCATTTATTTGCATTTTGTGTCTTCAATATATAACACTGTCAAAATCGCTCAGGTCCTTATTCAGAAGTACCAGTTCTTCACTGGCTGCCTACTACCTATCTCACCCCTATACAGGTGCTGTTTTAACTAAATAATCAATCTTATTCACTTCACCTGTCTGTGCATATAATTTTATGACTGATCAGTATTTTATTAGTTTGTAAATGTCCTGGTTCTTGTGACATCACAAAAACAATGAATGGTGTTTACAGCTATTTGTAAACAGTACAGTTTCAAGACTTTAGTTTACATACTATGTCAAACTCAAAAGAGTTAGAAAAAGAGTTAGAAAAGTTAACCTTTAAATCACAAGGGCACTCAGTACAAGTAAAGTGGATATTTGAGCACGTTCCCCAAGAGAGTGTCCACACACCTCAGTGTTTGAGGAAAATTAGCCATGTGAAACAGGCAGTCATGCTAATTACCAGAGTAAAGATCATTAGTCTGCTATGAAATACTGATATGAAAAACGACCCAGCTACATTCCTGAGCTATGAGCGGAGAATGTGTCTGGCTTATTAGCTGGAGCAAAAACAATATAAAAACAACTTTAGTCAAACTGAACCTGATGGAGAGATTAAATATCTTCAGTTAACCTGATGAAAAACTACTTTTATAACATTTTATTATTATTTCTCACCCAGAGTGGAAGCAGTACATTTTTTAAATGCTCAATCCGCGCTACATATAGTATTTATAGAATTACGTTCCAAGAGTATATAGTGAAAAACCGCATTGTTGTGTTTTGGTTAAAAAAAAAATCCTAAAATTGCCTATTTTTAAAGTTGTTAAAGGTGTCAGTTTAATGCATTACCCTTAAAGAAAATGTAAAGGAAAATAAATCAGGAAAAATTAGGTTAGCATTAGCAGTGTGCGGCGAGCGAAAACAAACACTCGTACACAACAAATGTTGAAATAACTCTCTCTACCCACACAGGGCACTGCTTACTAATACTACATAAACTGAGATAACGTTCAAAAATTGCGGTGAAAAGTATAACACTAAAATATGAGGACTCATGCTACATGCAGCAACAGGCTTCTTCTTCTTTTTATGGCGGTTGTCAACTTTTCAATGTATTACCGCCACCTCTGGACTGTTGGCGGTAATACAGTTCGGTTCTCAAAAAAAATTGCATTAGACTGAATCCGAGTGCTGATCCATGTAAAACTGAGGGGCTACTGTATATCAAAGTAATGATGGAATGTGAAACTTTAAGTGGGGCATTTTGGAGCATGTCTATTCATAATGTTAATGAATGTTATATTATTTAAATACTGTTATTTCCCTACTTATGAAGTATACTGCTTTGTCTTTAAAGTTCCTGAAAAGACGATTGTCACTCCAGTGCTGCTTAAATCTTCTCTTCTGTGTGCTACTGCCTAGTATTGCAAACGTCTTGTTACAAGGAAGAAATGTGACTTCTAATCTATTTAATGATTTTTCGGCTTGCAATAACCTAACCCAGTGATCCTTGGGTTGTAAAAACTTCACTTTTCTTTGCCTGGCTGTGTAACATATGCAGATGGTGACTGCCATACGATATGTGGGAGAGATTTATCATAGATTTTTTCATAGTTGGTTCTGGATAAATCAATAATGGCTTATCTGCATTGTAAGTTATTTATTTTGCTTTAATTTTGCTTGTTATGTTAAGCTTCCCAAACCACTTTCACATAATATCTCATCTCTCCAAAAATGTGGAAATATCTGAGTGAGGAATTTGTCCCCATTTACTTCAGCCTCTGTTTGAAGGTTTTGTACTTGATCTTGGAACTTTTCGGTGAAAATGTTTACATTACAGGCACTGCCACTGATCTACTGGGATAAATAACACATAATAATAAAAAACAGTTCCGAGGTGTGGTCATGGGGTTAATGGAGATAATAATAGAATATTGGGGTGAAATTATATCTCTATTTACCAAGGTCTGCTCTAGTATTAGATCAATTGCAGAGTGTACTGAGTGAAGCTCCTTATATATGCATGACATGGGAAAAGCAATAGCTCTTCTAAAGAATGTTTTCAGAAAGTACATCCCTTAGGAACATGATCCTGTTCTAAGTTGACATGCTGAATATAAATGAAGAACTTTAAGAGAGTGTTGGATATAATACAGGTTCACACTGAAGCTGCCTGCAATTCTCCATAACAACTGATATAAACACACAAACATTTTAAAAAAGCTTATTCCAAAAGGTGTCACTTGCAAAAGTGAAACCAATTTACCCCAACATTTAACTGTCTGGAGTGTGTAACAATACGTACATTAAATTAAGTGCATGTTAAAAGCTATTATCAGTATACTACAGATTTAGGGAGAGAGAGGGTCTGGTCTGTGTGTTCATTGTAGATGGAACACATGAAGACTAAAAGCATACAAGGTTTGTTTTTAAATTCATATGTTTATAAAAACTATATGGACGGCATGGACTGATACTGCATTCAAATGTCATTTGTACCCATTTATTCTGTAGAGCATTTTTGAGATCAGGCACTGATGTTGGACAGGAAGGTCTGGTTCGCAATCTTCATTCCCTTTCATCCCAAAGGTGTTGGATGGGGTTGAGGTGAGGGCTCTGTGCTGTCAGTCAAGTGTTTCACACCAAACTCATCCAGCCATGTCTTATGGAGCTTGTTTTGTGCATTGGGGCACAGTCATGCTGGAGTAGAAAAGGTTCTTCCCCAAACTGTCCACTGTCCACTGTTCCAAGTTGGAAGCATGGCATTGTCCAAAATGTCTTCGCATGCTAAAGCATATTGGTTGCCCTTCACTGGAAGTAAGAGTCTTAAAAAATTGTGAATTATGAGAATGTTTATATTTTTCAAGGATTCTTCATACTGACACCTCTGTACAAACAGCATTCTTTGGATAACTAATTGATTCTACTGGGGCATTATTCAATGCACCCTTTAAAATGTTCCCTTTAACAGCTGTCAAAATAACATTGTCTTTCAGTAGACTTTTTCTCAGTAGATAAAAGCACAGCTTTAGTTAGGTCGAGTCTCTTAACTCACTGTGAAATGTCACATTGTAGCCATTAACATTTCCTTAACCGCTTGTGTGATATATATATAGTCTGAAGGGTTTAGCATGTGGCCTTTTGTCAGGGAGATTTGATGTTGAGTCATGAGAGCAGATCGTACAGTGTATCAGTGTGTGATGGTGAATAGAAAATGTCAGAGGGAAAACAATAGAGCCAGAGAGACTTTAGCAGCAAAGGTTCTGTCACAGCTACCCTGAGCAAATTAAATGCTTCACAACCATGAGTGTGTATTAGTGTTCAGATAGCAAGTACAGGATTAATAGAACTGGGATTGTGTTTTTTTAAGTAGTGGGCAACATTGGTGTAATTGTTGGAGCATTCTTACCCTTTTTACGAACCTCTCAGACCTACATTACAACCTTTCTGCCTTTGCAAACCCATTGCATGTGTTGCATATGATCTTGTTTTCAAAGAGAAAGAAAGAAAACAGGAAAGGGAGGAAGAAAATATGAAAAGGGTATATAGAAGAAAGAGAAAAAAACTAAAGGAAAAGCAAAATATAAGAAAACAGAACAGGAGATATTTTGTGATTGTGTCGCTGTCCATGGACTGTGGTGCTGAATTTCATTCTGTTGTCCAGAAGCCTTCTTTTAATTCCATCACTCAAACTGGATTAATCATACAGTAGCTTTTACTACCAGGAATGTATTTGTGTTGAGCTGTGTTTCGATTAGCTGTGCAATAATCTGTGAATCTTAAAAACATTGTTTTAACCAGTTAAACCATTTAATTTGGAATTCATTTTAAAAATCTTAATGTTAACTAACAGTAAATGTTGGGAAACTGTCCTTCTCCTGTAAAGTTACCATTTTGGAGATACAAGGCTTCTACATTGATATATATAGTACAGTGCCACTTATAGTTAAATGTTGGTTATACAGTATATGTATTGTCCCAAAGTGACTAAGTTAAATATATAGAAAATGTTAAATATTGTGAAAAATGATCAGCATTCTGTTCTGACCATAGGGTAAATCATTCTAAACTTTAACCTTCATGTGTAGTTGTGAGTTGCTTTTTCCTTTTCCCCTTACATTCACAGAATGACTGTAATCTCTTTATTTCATTTGGTCTGTATTGGGAAGGTCACATCGTACCCATCACTTTTTGACTTTTTCTTTGAATATTTCTGTGCCTCAGTGAAGAGCTAATTCATTTAGGGCTCATTTGAAGTTTTTGGCATGGATTTATTTGCCTGATTCCTGTTGGTTTGGCATTAATTTAATCATGCAGTAGGTGGTCAGTGGCGTATGATAAATCAGTCTAAACGAGGAGAAATTGTCCAGCATTAGTGTTTGCTCCGCTCAGCGTGCGCGTCCGGAAATGAAGTCAGGAAGTTAAATAATGAAGAGTGACATCCATTACATCTGCAGGCAAATAAAATATAATGTAGTTACAGAGAGAGAGAGAGAGAGAGAGAGAGAGAGAGAGAGAGAGAGAGAGAGAGAGAGAGAGAGAGAGAGAGAGAGA
>JBBPDE010020992.1:0-10810 GCA_037974605.1 Nannopetersius ansorgii
CACACACACACACACACACACACACACACACACACACACACACACACACACACACACACACACACACACACAAAGAGGATACACAGCTGTTACTGCCCAGTAAGCTATGCAGAGGGCCAGCATCAGGAAAGTGATAATGGGATAAAACAGTGTCGACATTATATAGCTTATAGCCCTGAAAAGAAAAGAATAAAAAACGTTATAGTCAAGAGGAATCAACAGGAACCATTGATAGGAGAGACTTTTAAGTAAGTATTTATGTAGCATACACCATCAGTTGTGGACACAAGGTCATTTTCAGAGAAAGAAAATGGACATTTTAAAATAACAGCAATAATAAGTAATTTGGACCATTTCTTTTGGTCCAAAACATATTTTTCATTTAATCAATAAAGGCTGTGTTGGGAATAAACATACTTGCTGCCTTCTTTCAGCAGTGCTATAGCGATGCGTACTCTCCTCCTCAGGAAGATCAAAATGATAATAATCACAGCCTCTATTACAGCCAGAGAGATCACTGCCAAAAGATTCAATCAATCATTATAACACCAACAGAGTTCATCAATACAACATTAATAACAGCACAAATTCTCTCTCTCCCCCTCCCTCTCTCTCATTCTCTCTCTCTCACACACACACACCCCACAGTGGCCAGCATATGCCCTTTGAAAACTCTCACAGTCCTGTTTGTTCTTCAGATTAAAGAGTTTAAGCGTCTTATAAAGTAAAGTGGCCCCTTATAGTCACTCATGAACACACCACAGCACACAGTGTGAACTTTCTCTGTATTTAACCAGTGGGAAGCAGTGGGAAGGCACAAATGAGGGGCACACAGGCAGCAGAGTATGGGGTAGGTATCTTATTTAAGGGTACCTCAGTGGTGTCACAAGCAGTCTTGGGATTCAAACCCACAACCTTCTGATTGCAGGGCCAACGCCCCAACCACTAGGCCACCAGCTGCCCCAACAGACAGGACTTATGGGATTTAGGCACCACAGAGTGAAAACAAATATAAAGAACAGTTCAGTGATCTACTGTAGTGAAGTGAAGTGAAGTCTTACTGAAGATCAGCCATGTTTGGCTCAGCTGTAGGTAAACCCTGAAATCTGTCTGAAAGCCAATATCAGAAATGGTGACATCAGCCTCGGGCTTCCCCCGCAGTGTTTCATACTCCCAGTAACAGTGCCAAATACCTGGAGGAGGGGAGATGGAGAAGCACATATCTGATACATAATGCTGAAAGCAGCAGAGGTAGATTTAGCTCACACTGCACAGTGCTCGCGCACTCACCATATCCGACTGCAGCAATCACTCCGAAGATAACACACCAGAGCAGCACTCCTGCAGTGAACCTCAGCAACAGGATGAAGAGCAGACTGATCACCATGGTAATGACCAGGCCTCTGTAGAAAACAAGTAATGCGGCCACTTATAGTCACGCATCAACACGCCACAGCACAGCACACAGTGTGAACAATGTAAAATTCTCTCTCTGTATTTAACCCATTCACCATGTGAAGCAGTGGACTGCCAAAAAGGGAAGGGTGCCCGGGGAGCAGTGTTTTGGGACAGTTCCTTGCTCAAGCGTACCTCAGTGGTGCCACTAGCAGACCTGGGATTCGAACCTACAACCTTCAGATCACAGGGGCAACTCCCTAACCACTAGACCACCCTTGTGCCTTGTGTTGTTAGTAACACTTGCAAAACATTACATGATCCCAAATAAACTTACTTTTCACATTTGACACATTTTCATCACATTATTTCATTTTTCTCAGTGTGATAAGCTTTAACACCACATAAAAGCAACAGAAGTGGTACTCCATTAATGATTTTATTCACTGTTCTAAATTAAATAATCAGGACTGATTTTGCTCAGTTGTTCAGTGTTCCTTAGGTACTGATATGACAACAGTGTGATGCGGTTTACTATGTTACTGAAAAATACTTTCACACAGTCCACTCTCATCATACAGCAAAGACCTTTTTCCAGTCCAGTCATATTTGTATAACATATGAAAATGTCTCACATTAAAATCCAGTACCAGGAGCTGGCATAGTCTTCAAAGATTTTGGTGCCCACTTCCTTGGCATCAAGTAGGCTGGCTATACCACTGTAAGTGAAAAAAAAAAACCCTGCTGTTATTGGAGATCAGTAACGGTCACATCAACATGATATACTGACTCTACACTATTAACACTACCAGCACACAAGCTCCACACACTGTGGGGTGGACATGAAGTCTAAAAGCTTTTCATTTTGACCAATCAAACACCATCAAAATCAGTTTTAGGTTAACACATGTACACTATTTGGACAAAAGTATTGGGACACACATCTTTTTCAGAGTTTGGACAAGATGCCTTACTTCCAGCAAAGGACAATATTAATGCTTCAGCATAGTAAGATCTTCTGAACAACACCATGCTTCCAACTCCGTGGACAAAGTTTGGGGAAGAACCTTTTCTATTTCTTGTCTCATAAATGTTGTACAGAATGAATGGGCATTCCTGCAGAAACACTCAAAAACCTTGTGGAAAGCCTCCAAGTGGAAGCTGTTATATCTGCAATGGGGGATCAACTCCATCTTAAAGTCTATGGATTTGAATTCAACATCATTAAAGTCCCTGTTGGTGGAATGGTCAATACTTTTATCCATATAGTGTACCTGGATGTGGCACCTTGTGTTCTCTAGAATGTTCTCATATACACTACTCAAGAATGTTCTTAACTAGAATGTTTCAGGGATTCACACTGTTCTAGAATGTTCTCTCTCATCTAAAATGTTCCCCCCTTTACTGTTCTACAATGTTACAATCATTCGCACAATTCTACAATGTTCTCTACATCATGTCCTCTACTCACGATGTTCTAGAACATCATCTTACATCTAGACTTCCTCTATTCGCACTGTTCTAGAATGCTCTCCATATTTTCGCCGTTCACCACGTCCTGCAATGCCATCTTTCGTTTACACTGCTTGAGAATGCTTCCCCATTCACATTTTTCCACATTTCCTTTCACTTTTCACTTCTTTTTGCTGGAAGACTATGAGGATGACAGTTAACATTAACATGTTGGCATTTGATTGGTGTGTAAAAGCTAGAAAAAATAGTAAAAAGCGCTAGTTCAGTAAAAAACAAACAAATAAACAAAAATAAACATTTTTCACCTTTGCTGTAAATGTAGTTAGTTGGTAAAGTTGGCTTCTTTAGCACTACAAGATTATATTTACTACTACATTCTACTACAATTTAAGCATCAATGAAACACTAATTCTGAATTAGCATTAGAGCCAACTGCCTAGCAGACTGCTATTTTTGCTACAGGCTACGGATGCAAAAGAAGCATTATAGGTTAAACAGAAGAAAGATCAGTTTTATAGAGCGGTGAGAGAGAGGTGTTGGCTTTCGTCTATGCTCATCTGCATGACAGAACTGAAGACAAGGCTGTTTCATGCATGACTACGGGTAAAATTACTATAAGAAAGTCGATATAGCCTTAAAAATGCATTAAAAGATCACAGATGCTTTGTTAAATGTTTCCAGTATTTTAGAAAGTCATATAATAAAAATACTAGTATTCTGAATATGTATTTTTTTCACAAGCTCATTCTAGATGGTCACTGCATTAAAATCCTATTCTAGATATTCATTTTATAAACACATCGTTCTAAATTTTCCTATATTATATATTTTTTTAGAACTTCAAGCTTGACATTAATTTTTAGGACCCTATCCTAGATACTGATTTAAGAACTTCATTCTGTTCTAATAAAACAAAAGAAATCATTTGAATGTAACACCATTTTAGATATTCCATTTTTATTCCATTGAATTTTATTCTACCTTCATTATAGATATAATTGTATTACTTCTCCTGTCTAACTTTACCTGTATAATTGAATTCTTTTTCTGTTATTATGGGATCATGTACAGCTTTGTTTCATCTTTTATCATTTTTACAGCGCCCTTTATTTAACAGTTGTACTAGTTGAACTAGCATATTTTTGAACTAGCATATTTAAAAATAACTATAAATATACATTAATCTGCATGCAAACTGGTTTTATATAGCTGAAAACAGTAATTTAATATGTTAGTTTAATATGTTAGTTTAGTTTAATATGCAGTTTCTCAAAATGTAAACCACTATATAATATCTGTACCGGGTTTCCAAAGCTTGTATGAATCAGAAGCCAGTTGTTGTTTCAGCTTCTATACACAATCCCAAAAGAGTCACTAGCTTTTAATGATAATCTGCCCTTATTAGCATTCTGGTTTAATCTCGGTCACAGAAGGTAGTGTTGGGTTTGTAGCACTCTCCTTGTTTTGAAATTCCTTGTTTTAAGGCCAGTATTCCTACAGAAACAAAACTACTAGCAATGTATCTGTATCTCAGTATGAGAGAGGTTAGTTCAGTGGTGTGAGAGAGGTTAGCTCAGTGGCCAAGGGCTAAAAAATAAATGGAGACCTTTCGGGTCTCTGCTGCATGGCTGTGACTCCGCTACAGGAGAGAAGCATTCAGACTGTTACAGCACAGCTCACAAACTGAAGAACACTCTTCAGGCACAGTCATCCAAAACCACACTCACAAAACAGGTGCAAGTAGATCGCAGAGCTACTTTAGTGGGATCCCATTCCCTTTCAGCCTAATGAGAAACTCTTCTGCATGCAGATATTCCGTATGCATAAGTGTTCACAGATTGGATGCAGTTTTTTATGTGTAATAATGGTTTTCATCACTGAAAATGTTCAAAAAATGTTTTCATTTATGTTTTGTACAAATGGAAGGAAAGATTTAATCTAACACAGGGTAACACATTTTTATGTGTTTTTATGTCTGTTTCATTGCAATTTTTTTTATGTTTTTTAGTCAAGTTTTGCTCCACCCCCATCTTGAGATAAATTAAATCTTATGTATATTTTTCATTAAAAGGTTGTTATAATACTAATATTATTTCCATATTAGTCTCACTGATGCGTGAGAGTTGGCAACCCTGTTGTCTACATGTAAAACAAACAAACAACATATTAATATGCAAAACTAATAAGTATAACAAAAGACCACATCAAGAAATGACATTTCTAACTACATGAAAATAAACATTATCAACAAACAATTTTTGTTGCCTGGTGTAATAAGATTATTTTCTCTGCATTAACATTACAAAAAATGCAAAAAGAAAAACTAATAAGTCTAATACTATAATGACTAGCTACAGTAGCACGGCTAAAGTTATTCCAAGAAACTGATCAGTAACCTTTTCCCTGCTAACTTGTACAAAATATGCATAAAATACATACAAAATAAATACAGTTTAAATCTATATCTAAAACGAGTTGAGTGCTACAGTTTCTGGTTTGGCTGAATGGGATTTCATCCTACATTTTTGGTCAAAGCATGTTAATGTTGTGTGGATTCTGCCTGAATGTTTAATCCAACACTGATATTAAACAGAGCCTGTTGAGAGAAACGGCACTTTGTCAAACTTGTGTGTTTGAACAAACTAAGCAAGATCAGCAGTGAACTCATGCACACATGCCCAGCTTGAGTCTCTGATCAAGCTGTAAAAGGCCAGACTCTGTTTGGCCTGCTTGGCCTCCAAGAGGCAGAATGTCGTACCCAAATAAAGCCGAACGCTCTCCCCTGGGGAGAAAGAAGACACACTTAAGACTATGACTGTAGAATTAAATAAAGAAGAAACATATCAGGAAACCTTGAAAATACTAACTTTAAAAGATGAACATTTGAAACTTTTCTTGGGAATTAAAATAAAGGAACTTCTCGTTCCATTCATTAGCTGGTGTTTTCAAATTATGGGGGAAAAAATGAATGATCTATTGATAAAAATGGGGAGAGAGAGAGAAAAAGAGAGAGAAAGAGAGAGAGAGAAGGATGAGAGAGAGAAGAGAGAGGGAGAGAAAAAGCAGAAAGAGAGAGAGCATAAAAGAAAATGAAAGAAGAACAAAGAGAGAATTCAGTCATACGAGACTAAGATGAAGAAAAAAGGGAGCAAATTTTAAACATAAGTTTTGATTTTCAAAACTTGCCACAGGTGACTAAAGATGAAGTATCACTTCTAATAGCCTGCAGGGGGCGCTGTAGTTGCAACTCTGAAACTAGACGGTGAGTTGAAGTGGATGAAGCAAAAATGCACAATTTTCACTTACTTTGCAGCGTCTCTCAGATCAACCACGCTCCTGGTTTTACCTAATCCGTCTTTAAAGTCTGTTTTGTTGGCAACAGTTAAAGTTCCGTTTCTGGTGATGAAATCAGGAAAGCACCTCTGAAGAACTAAAAAGAAAGTAAAGTGTAAATTTTGTCATATGTGAACAAACCACTGCACACAGTGAGAGCAGTACAAAATTCTTCTCTGCATTAAACCCATTCACCAAGTGAAGCAGCAGACAGCCAGGAACACAGCGCCCGGGGAGCAGTGTGTGTGGGGTCAGTATCTTGCTCAAAAGTAACTCAGTAGTGCCACTAGCAGTCCTTAGATTCAAACCCACAACCTTCCAATTACAGGGGCAACTCCCTAACCACCAGGACACCAGTGAGATACTCTGAGATTATTCACTTGATAAAACAGTGTGTCTCATTTGCTACATTATGAAAGAGTTTCTGCACATGCTCCAACTGCTTTGCTTGTGATCACGGACCATGAAATGAAAAAAATCTAACAATAATGAAAATTATAACAATAATGTAGTATATGAAAATAAAAACACCCCAAATGTAGTCAATCAGATAACACGATCGGTGAATGTGACATACTTTTTATAGGCAAAGACACTAGATAGTCAAAAGTACTGGGACACTCCTGTTTTTTCAGGGTTTGGTCTAGGTCCCTTACTTCCAGTGAAGGTCTTAATCTTAATCCTTCAGGATCTTAAGACATGTTGGACAACGTCATGCTTCCAACTATCTGGACACAGTTTGTGGAAGAACCTTTTCTAATCCAGAAAGACATGGCTGGATGAGTTAATAGTGGGAGAACGTGATTGGCCCACACAGAGCTCTGACCTCAACTTCATCCAACACCTTTGGGATGAACTGCAACTGAGATTGTGAGCCAGACCTTCTCATCCAACATCAGTACCTGATCTCATAAATGCTCTGCAGAATGAATCTACACAAATTCCCACAGAAACTCCAAATCTTGTGGGTAAGTCTTCCAAAAGAGTGGAAGCTGCAAAGGGGGACCACCTCCACATGGGTGGAAGGCCAGGTGACACAATATTTGTGTCCATAATTTGTATCTATAAACAAGGGTAGACACACATTATACTTCTATCTTAAAGCCTTTTTTATGTTTTGTCTCAACAATTTGGTCTCCATTTAAATTTTTGTCTTTCGTCCATGTTTATAGTTAACAGCATGTCACACAGTGTCAGAAATCTACCCAAGTCTATTCCGTTTTCACAGTGCTGTTTATAGGGTATGAGTTTCTATTACAGCTATACTAGCCTCAGAGCACCAGTTTTAGGACTAAGCAAGGAAACCTCAGGCACTTCACATGTCTTGGATGATTGACTATATTTGGTGCAAGGATAAAAACTATAAACTGCGTGTTTTCACTGAACTATTGCTTCAATACATTCTCGGAATCACTCACAGGGTCTGCTGGGAACAAGCATGGAGGGACAATCTTCATCCCTGAGCACCTGCGCAATAGACTGCAAGAAGAAGAAAAACAGGGGGGAACATGGATCAAAATACAGAAACAAATTGTTCCAAATGAAAATGGGGAAACAATAAGAAAAAAAGGAAAAAGAGTAAAAAGTAAGGACAAGATGACTGAGCAACAATTAAATGCTTCAGTTTAAATGCATAAACCCTAAAAATAAAAAATGTAAAATACTTTATACACATCTCAGAATCAGAAAACTTTATTGATCCCGGAAGAAATTGCTAATGTTATGACTACACACAGATACGAACAATATAAAATAAAATAAAAAAATCTCAATATGAAAATACACTGACACAGATGCAAATGCTGGGTATGAAAACTATTGATAAGTAAGTTACAGCTAAGTGAATTACTAATAACACAAATGGTGGTTAGAACTATGTTATTACATGCTGTAGACAGCAGTGGCATATAAGTAATATTGACGTAAGTAGTGAATGTATGTATGTATATGCACTGTTAAAAGTATGCATGCCTGTGTGAGCAGGAAGCAGGCTGTGTCTAGCACAGCTCCAGAAACAGCCTGGCTCTGAAGTGTGGGAAGAGCAGTGAAGAAGCAATGACTCGGCGAAAAACCTTGTCATGGTTTCATTAGCAACGTGGTGCATCACCACAGTGCTAAAACTGTAGGAGTGTGTTCCAGTGACATACACAGACGCACACTGTGTATGTGTACCTGCAAATTCCCACCACCACAGCATGCTGATGTTTCATCACACGTCATCACATAAGAGGGTCTGCTAAATGGCGTAAACGTAAACTCGCTCATGCACTTTAACCTCTGACTTTTCTTCTACAGGACTTGTTACGAACTTAGCAGGCAGTAACTTGGTTGAATAGCAGATGGTGATTTGATTATAGCTTTTCAGGTATGAAGAACAGATTTGAGCACTGATGCGCATCTCTTTGTGGAAGAAACTAGAGACCCTGGAGGTAACCCATGCCACCGTGAGAAACTCCCCACAGTTGATGTCTCAACTCTCCCAACTTCTTTCATGATCATTCCTTCAGCACTGTTTCTAAACCCTTTCTTGCCAATACAGTGATGCCAAGGAAGAATCACTCCTCATTCTCACCTTATTATTTCCATTACTGAGATGTGCTTATAACAAGAATCAGGAAGGGTGAAAGCATTGCTACTGTCTCACTGGGGGATGATTTGATATTGTTCAGATGGATCTTTAATAGGAGAATACTATGGTTACCCATCACACATATAGGACAAAGACACGCTTAAACATTTACCAGCAGAAAACAGGACAGCTTAAAATCCACAAACAGAAGATTTGTACAGTTCATACATCCACCAATAGGGGAAGGGCACAAATAAAGACCCACTGAAATAGGAACACAGCTAGATTTCTATCAGAATGGCATAGCAAACAATTACACCAATAGGGGAACGGCACAGCTAAAATCGCTCCAGTAAGAGAGAGGCCTGTCTAAGATTTCATCACATCCAGCCGCTTGAATTATACCACACAGTAGCTACTAGTGGGTAAGACTAATCTGAGCAGAACGGCTATTTTCTTGCAACACGGTCAGGCGGTAAAAGAATGTTTAACACATAATGAGATGTACAGAACATGCTAAAATAAACACAGTATAATACAGAACTTGGTTTCAGCGGATTTTTTTAAGCATCCCAGACAGTGTGATTAGCAGTTAACTTCAAAAACCACGAAATGCTGTGCAGTTTTCAGTGGACTATATGAAACAGTGTCACAGCAAAGTTATAATTAGCCTGTACAGGGCAGCGGTTACTTTAAAAACCACTAATCTGTTGTACCGTCTAATCCCATCAGGACGTTTGGCCTCAGTGTCTCAGTGTGAAGCACAGTGTCTCTGTACCTTTTTTGGATTGTCGAAGCCGGGTTTGCAGAACTGTCTGTAATACTCCCAGTAGCTCCTGTTCCTGCCGTAGTTATACTGCATGTCTAAATATGTGGCAAATCTGTCTGGGCACTTGGATACACACAGCTGGGACAGAGAGACAGAGAGAATTTGGCAGTTAGTTGAGGTTCTTTGTTTATTAATTTCCTAACATAAATAATTTACTCTAAAACATTTATGAATTGCTGCTACTGCCTGCACACATAAACGTTCATGAAATTCTATTTCAGCACTTACAAGCACATCCACAATAGTTTTGTAAAATTCTCTTCGCATATATATACACATTTATACACTATCTGTGTACATGGTTATATTTTTATATACAACCATTTGTCATAATAATGAATGCAGTTATCACGTTCAACACATTGTTCAAAAATATTCATTTCAAATGTAACAATGTGTCTACAAACAAAGATCAGTCGGTCCAGGCTATGTTGTTTTCTGTGGTTCTCTATGGGTATGAATGTTGACAATGAAAAATATTGATTGTGTCTGAACTATGATTCCAGAGGAGAGTATTGGACACCAAAGAAAACAATCAAAACGATTGCCTCTTATGTTTTTTGGGTATATTATGAACAAAAAACATTAGAAAAGACCATTATGCTTGAAACAACTAAATGTGAGCATGGTCAGCAACTACATGGCCAGAAAATCATGAAATGTCATTAAGAAGCCAAAAATAAAATCAGCCAGCCATAAAGTGACCACTGACAAAGGAGTAGAGAAAGACCAACACAAACTTTGCAGCTTCAGATAAATAGTCATGAATAACTTTACATTTACAATGAATATTCTCTTAAATAGAGACTGTTCGAGTTAGTTAATGAGCTACTGAATAGTGAGAGTATGTGCTGCAGGTCTACCTGAGTTGTAGGGCACTGGAGGTTGATGAGGACTGCTGGGTTGGCACAGTATAAAATGTTGAAGTAAAACAATATGGCTTTGTTTCTGCATAAAAAGATGAAAAGGAATTTTTAACATCACATCTGCATCACATCTATTATTCAAACACACACACACACAGGCCTACCAGCCAAGCAGCATTTCATTAGCATATGTTCGTAGCATTTCGCAAGTTACATAACATGTGATCTGAGAAAGTGTCACAGGCTAGCAAGATCACACACACACACACACACCCACAAACACACACACACACACACACACACACACACACACACACACACACACACACACACACACACACACAC
>JBBPDE010021025.1:0-10809 GCA_037974605.1 Nannopetersius ansorgii
GTGTGTGTGTGTGTGTGTGTGTGTGTGTGTGTGTGTGTGTGTGTGTGTGTGTGTGTGTGTGTGTGTGTGTGTGAAACAGGTGTTGAAGAAGCAGGGTTATGACGCTGCATGTGATATCTGGAGTCTGGGCGTGCTGCTCTATACCATGCTAACCGGGTACACAACACACTTGCCGACACTTAGCAGTTATTTTGTATTAGCATCACATGACATCTCCTTTCCATTAAAGTGTACCGTCGCAACACTTTGATCTGTAACATTCAACACTTGAACATTCTAACACTTCTGAACTGAACTCCTGATTAACACTGGAGTTTAATGGAGATTCAGGATTACAGCTGATACGCCTTTGTCTTTACACTCAAGAGTTTGACATTTATACTTGTATACATCTAACAGTCCATTAACTAAATTACACTAAATTACACTAAACTGCGTCTTGGCAGCTGACACCAAGTGATGTACGGAGCGCTGTGCAGGACATTTAAGAGCCTAACGCACAACAACCAAGACGTACACACTCGCTGTTTGACGGTGTAAAACAAAACTTTACATTTGTACCACATGACATGTTTTAAAGCGTCACAGGCAAACGACCATGCAGAGCTGTTGTTTGGTTACAAGCCTTTATAAACTGTTTTTTTTTTTTAGAACATTTTTATCTGCCCAATTATCTATTCATCACTATTATGGCACTGTAACCATAGCAACCACAGCGCAACATAGCAACCACAGCTTGTGCAGTTGTACAACAAATGTGATCACCCTGTCAAACAAGTCACACCAGCATCAGGGTGAATATTGTCTCACTGATTCAGTGTTTCAAAAATGAAAAAATCTCATTTAAAAAATAAATACAGATACACTAAATGGAAACTGCTGCGCTGAAACTGTTGCTCTGTAGTCAGGCAGCACAACCGGAGTGAATACAAGAAAAGTTCTGTTCAGGTGTGTGTTTCAGTTTAATTTGGTTTTAAGGCATGAACATCTGATGGGTTAAGCAGAAACCACGTCAGCTACCACTGCTAGCCTGTAAAGTTAGCCTCATAGCTAACTACTAGCTGGTGCAACGGGTCTGAAAAATAGCATGACTTGATGTGTTCTTTTTAGATATAATATTAAATTATGAAAATATAGATTGAACATTGAATTATTGATAAATCTTTCAATTTCAGGCAAACTTGAAGTGCTAGCTAGAGCAGTTTTCATTCTTAGCCCGTCAGTCAGCTGTTTCTTAGTGCACGTGTGTTTACAAAGCTGAAGTGTGTGTGTGTGTTCCTCTCTCAGCTTCACTCCATTTGCTAATGGTCCTGAGGACACTCCGGAAGAGATCCTGGCTCGAATTGGCAGCGGAAAATTCTCTCTGACTGGAGGATACTGGAACTCTGTCTCCAACGAAGCCAAGGTCTCGCTTTCTCTCTCTCTCTCTCTCTCTCTCTCTCTCTCTGTCTCTCTCTTTCTCTCTTTCTGTCTGTATCTCTCTCTCTCTCTGTCATTTTTTTTCTATCGTTTTCCTCTTTTTTCCTCTCATTTTCTCACACACTCCCTCTTCCCTTTCTGTCCCATTCTATCTCTCTTCTCATTTTCTTTGCCTTTTTTCCTTTGTCCACTCTTTTTCTCCTCTATCTTTCCTTTTATCTTTCTCTCTCCTCTTTTTTCTTTTTCTGTCTCTTTCTCTTACTTTTCTTTCTCCCTACATGCTCTCTTCCTTTTTTAAAAAAAAAATTATCTTAGTTTCTTTCTGTCAATTGTCTCTCTGTCTTTGTCTCCCTATGTGTCTCTTCTTTTTCTTCCTTTTTCTCTCTTTCTGATACTGTGTGATTTTATTACACAAATGTGACCATTGACCTGTGTGTGTGTGTAGGACCTGGTGTCCAAGATGCTGCATGTTGATCCTCACCGCAGACTGACGGCGGCTCAGGTTCTGCGTCACCCCTGGATCGTCCACAAAGACCAGCTGCCCAAATTCCAGCTCAACCGGCAAGATGCGCCGCAGCTCGTCAAGGTGCTGACACTGAACCATGGCTCTAAAAGCCAGCTGGTGTTTTCAGATTTTGTACAATACTGTGCATTTAATGTAGTCTTGAACAGTTCTCCAGGTTTCCTGAGGGATATTCAAAGGCCGTATTCATTCCTGTCCCTGAACCGGACCAGTTTCAGAGGACACAGTGATCAGTATACACAGTGACCTACATATGAATCGTTCAAGCAGAACAAAGATTCCAGATGATCAGGTGGTGATCAGTATACTGGTGTTGCTGAACGCTGAGTGGGTGGAACTCCTTTATCTAGGTTCCTTGAATCTTTAGGCTGTTTGCAGCCTGTCACAGTAAACCATTTGTTTCTGTTTATTTCATTTAGTCTACTCAGTAGATTGAGTAGAAAGAATGTAGTATTTTTGCACCAATGTGATTCAAAACAAAATATAAAGAATTGAAGAAGTTGATCAAGACGTTTGCACAGTTCAGCAAACAAAAACAAGCAAGACCACAGACTGCGCTAATGGCAGCTGTGTGCGTGTGTGCACGCGTGTGTGCGTGCGTGTGTCTCCACCACAAATTCATCTTTTCTAGGAAAAACTAAATAAACAGAAAGAGTCTTTGGTTACATTACCTTACAATCATTTGGCAGACGCTTCTATCCAATGCGACTAACAATATGAGGAAACACTCAGGTTTCAGGACAGTGTGAGAACCAGAGGCGAGTAATAAGTAATCTTTATTTAGGGTGTAGTGCATTAGGAGAGGAGATGCTTTCTGAACAGATGATGCTAGAGAGGGATTCTGCTGCGCTAGTCAGCTCATTCCACCAGTGGGGTACCATGAAAGAGAATAGTGTGGACTGGGTTTACCTTGTGTGTATGGATGGCAGAGCCACACAGTGTTCCTGGCAAGAGCAAGTGACTTGAACTTAATTTGGGTCACTGAGGTTAAAGCTCAGGGTCAGGTGTAGCGTGACTGATGAACACTTTTACAGTCAGTGGAACGTCCTCACAAATGCATTAAAACCAAGGGGTGTGTGTGTGTTTCAGGAGGCAATGGCTGCCACGTACTCTGCTCTGAACCGGAATGTTTCTCCCATGCTGGAGCCGGTGGGTCGCTCCACACTCGCCCAGCGCAGAGGGGTCAAGAAGCTAACCTCAACAGCACTCTGACCTCTGACCCCTCCGTCCAACAAGGAGCTGAACACCAAATTGTAGCCAATTTTGTTTGTCTCTTTCAGCAGCGTCCAATGGGATCCCTTCGCTCGCACAATCAAACCCAGACCATCGGAGACGCACTTAATATCCTGACCTTCCAGAAATCCACTTAATATCTGAACTGAATAATTTTTTTGGCCCCGAGTTCAAAAATAAGTGTTTGATGCTGAAGACCCTGAGAAACATGTTTCTATGTTTGTTTGTTTTGGGAGCATTTTGTTGACACTCCACACAGAGACGGCTCTCCACTGTGCCATTCAGAAATCAGATCTTTCCAGAACAGAAACTAAGTGTTATTATAATTCTATATAATAATTTCAGCTTTGACTATCGTATCTGATTTTGTATTTTAACTTTCCCGCCCATTTATTCGCATTTACTCCTGAAGTAAACCGGCAGCAGGCCAGGGCTCAGCGCTTCCACACTCTTCTCTCAGCGTCTGCCTGTTTCTAATAAAGTGGCCGCCCTGTGGTGGTTGGGCTGTGCTGTAAGTACTGTAAGAATTCTACATAGGCACATGCACGTCTACCCTCTAAAAGTACTTTTACATTTCTTTTATATGAAATAATTCTTCAGATTACTGTCCTCAGATCAGGTTCATGTCAGACCAGAGATGTTACAATGCCATCACTGACATGTTCAGAGTTTCAATAAGTAGCAATATTTGACGTTTGGGACCAAAAGTAGCAGCCCAGGTAATAAACAAAGCTGTATTTAACCTCCTCCCCTCCAGAGCAGATCCTGAGGGCGTACGTCTCCATCAGCTGCAGCCAGTTACCACGGAAACAGATTTCAACTGAACTTGCACTGATAATTCACTTAGAATTGAAGCCAATGGGCTGAATGATCCAGTTTCAATTGGAGGAGCCTGTGAAAGCTCCGCCCACATCAGTAGATCCCTTTAAAGCGTATCTCCATTGCCTTCTATTATAAGTGAGTTTAGCGTGGGTGTGTTTGGGGGAAGTGTGTTGAAGGTTCAGTGGTAACTGAGCATCGCTGCGGATCAGGATGGAATAACTGCAGTTTCTCTTCAAAACTATTGTTGCTCTTTTATCTATTCCACAGATTTAAAGGATAAAGGGAATGTGTGTGCGTGCGTTTGTGTCGAGTGTCAGATTTGATGCTATGAATTTTTCCACTCTACACACTTTTTAGAAGAGCCTGTACCTAACGTATTTTTATACCCATGTACCAACTTTTGTACTACTGTCTGTGTGTGTGTGTGTGTGTGTGTGTGTGTGTGTGTGTGTGTGTGTGTGTGTGTGTGTGTGTATCAGGTTGTTGGAATTAAATTCTCTGTTCATGTTGGAGCTCCTGCTTTAAAAACTGCTGTCGATTCTTCTGTGTGGGTTAGAGGACCGTCTTTATATTTTATGGGGAAATCAGATATTATAAAGAATAATCAAAATAAAAATCTTTAATATTTATAATTACTGACTCTTCTCTGAAAGTGTCTGGAACTCGTGTTTGTGTGTGTCAGAAGTATCTTAGTACATTTATCTACATTTCCACCTGAAGAAAGGTACTTTAGTATGTTTATTCTTTATTAGTAATTAAATTATCGGTTTATTAATAATGAATTGGGAATTTAAAGTACATTGTTTATTCTGCCTTAGTAATATATTTCAACAACATTTAAAGCATTTCAGTAGTTTTGCACTGCATCAGTATTTTAGATATTTACATTTCTAAGTATTTCCTGAATTAGTAATTAGTCATGTTCTCATGCTTCAGTAGTTCAGAAGTATCCCAGTAATTGTAATCTGCATTAGTGACTGAAGTATGTTTATTTGTATCCTAAACTAGCAATAAATAAATCTCTATTTTAATTCTGCTTTTGTAATTCACATATATTATAGTTTACAGTTTTAAAGTATTTTTATCCTGAATTAAGTATTTGTGTTTGTACTGTACTGATTATTGATTAGTGGTGTTTTGGTGTGTTTACACTGAATTAATTCTTTATTAGACGTATTTCAGTGTGTTTATACGGTACTGATTATTTATTTGTGGTGTTTCAGTGTTTATACTGTATTGATAATTAGGGGTGATTCAGTGTGTTTATACTGTATTGATAATTAGGGGTGATTCAGTGTGTTTATACTGTATTGATTATTTGTGGTGTTTCCCGTGTGTTAATACTGCATTGATTAGAGGTGTTTCAGTGTTTGTTCTGTATTGATTATTATTAGTGTTTCGGTGTGCTTACACTGTATTGAATATTGATTAGTGGTGTTTCAGTGTATTTATACTGTATTGAATATTAGAGGTGTTTCAGTGTATTTATACTGTATTTATTATTAGTGGTGTTTGTGTGTTTATATAGTATTGAATATTAGAGGTGTTTCAGTGTGTTTATACTGTATTGAATATTAGAGGTGTTTCAGTGTGTTTATACTGTATTGATTATTAGAGGTGTTTCAGTGTGTTTATACTGTATTGATTATTAGAGGTGTTTCAGTGTGTTTATATTTTTTATTGGGAGGTTGTCTCAGGGGCAGCTTTAAATAAAGCTTTGAGGTAGGTTAGAGGGTCGCGCATGCGCAGCGAGAGACGCCAGGCGGAAGCGGATGAGCTGTGTGAAAGTCCACGTTTTTATTTTTTGTCAGAAAAACACCTTTAAAACCCCGCACACCGCAGGACAAACACACACGAACCAGTGAGGGAAAATGCCAAAGAATAAAGGTAAGTAGGAGTGTGTGTGTGCTTGTGAGAGAAAGAAGAACGTATAAGTGTGTATAGGTGCACATAGGTGTATATATATGTATACACGTTTTATATATATATATATATATATATATATATGATCTGTGTATTCATGTATAAGTAGGCTTGTTTTTGTAATGTACGCGTATGTATGTATACCTATGTGTGACAGAAGAGTGTGTAAAAGAGGATTGTGAGTGTGTTACTGAGAAAGAGTGTGTGTGAAAGAGAGGAAGAAAGAAGTGTGTGTGTGTGTGTGAGAGAGAGGGGGGGGAGTGTTATGTTCGTGTGTTTATTATGTATGATTTTGTGTGTGTTTGTATATACATATAACGTGTGTGTGTGTAGGTAAGGGAGGAAAAAACAGGAGAAGGGGAAAGAATGAGAACGAGTCTGAGAAGAGAGAGCTGGTGTTCAAGGAGGACGGCCAGGGTGAGTTACCATGGAAATGGACCATGCAGGTACCTAGCTTCAGGTGCCTGGGCTAGGTGTGATGTGCCTGGGTGATGCATATTCTGTAGCACTAAAATATGTTCATATATAAAACATAACAACCCAGAAAAAACTCTTTAGGTAAATGCCCAGCTGTAGGATTGTGGCATCTGCAGCATGAGCTGCATCCACTGTGAGGGTTTCACATTGAACCGCTCTGGTCCCCCAGTTCACCTTAAACACTCAACTGTAATCATCAGAGTTTTAATGGGGTCGTAAAGAGTTTTCTCTGTGTGTGTGTATACAGAGTATGCGCAGGTGATTAAGATGTTGGGAAATGGTCGTTTGGAGGCTCTGTGCTTTGACGGAGTGAAGAGACTCTGCCACATACGTGGAAAACTCCGGAAAAAGGTAGGTTCTCTCACTCTCTCACACACACACACACACGGACGAATCCAGTTCCATTTTAAAGTCTCTGCTGGCATAACGGCCTGCAGATCTAGAACATCTCCACTGGAACGTTCCTTCAGTCTGTAACTCTAAAGCCTGTTCTCCTGTAGGTGTGGATCAACACGTCTGATATCATCCTGGTGGGGCTGAGGGACTATCAGGTGAGTCCATCTTCAGATCAGTGATTATTCAACCTACGATGTCAGTAGGATTACAGTTCTCCCAGGAAAGTCTTAGAAACCTCATAATTTTCACTTCAGGACTGTTAAAGGATTAAAAATTTTAAATGTAAATTCATACAGTCAGTGAGTGTCTATTTGAGACCATTTTCTGTAGATATATTTTTGGACTATTTTACCATAAGTTCTCATGTACTGTATGTATGATATACACTGTACATGCTTTTTGATTTTTGCACTAATGACTAAATGCTTTCTACACCTATGTAATACACTCATATTAATAAATATATACACATATATGGTATATTAATATGCAATTATGTTCCAAGAGCAGCCAATTATAGTGAAAAACTGGGTTGTGTTTTGGTAAAACATTGCAAAAATATTCCAATTTTTATAGTGTAATCCCTAAATATGCCCCCAAACATTCTCCCAGAACACTTTAATATCATTTAAAGTTTAATGCTTTACCCTTAAAGAAAATGTAAATTTAATTTACAGTTATAAAAATGCAGGGCTTTAAGAATGACGAAACAAAAAACAAGAGAACCACTGAGACGATCCACAGGGTCAGCACAAGGAGAAATAATCAGAATCAGAAAAAAATTTGATACCGGAGAAAAATGTTTCAAAATCGTTAAAATTAGCAGAGCGCCTCAAAGACTTGTACACAAAGGTTGTACACTTTTGGCCCACATGTTTAGACAGGGCACAGCTTGCTAATACTAAATAAAATGAGATTATTGTTGAAAATTGGAGGGGAAAAGTTTAAAACACTAAAAGACAGAGCAGTCATGCAGAGCAGGCTTGCTGTCTGCACTCTATGTAACGTTCTCGGATTGGCTTCTTTCAAACCTCCTGTCTTTAAGTACAGTGAGTGTGGGATGCTCCCAAACGACAAACAGGAGTAATAAATAACATTCTTGGATTGGGTACATTAAAACCTTCCGCATGGATTAAAGTTCTCCATCGCTATGACGGATTTCCGTCCAAGGTTAATAATGAAAGCGATGCAGATCAGAAGGAGAAAAAATGGGGAACGAGGCATGGAGCTGAACAAGCTTCGGCAGACAAAGTTCTGGAAAGGCTGTCTTTTTCTTTGGTTTAATTACGATTTAATTATTTTTCCTAAAAATAAAAATAAACGTTATTGTTTTGGCAGTTTTCTTAAACATTGACGGCTGTGGAGTAGCTACTGGCTGCAAGCTGTTTCTTGACGGAGCCTAAACTCCGAAGCTCGAGATTCAGGACAGTGGCTCCGGTGTCGCGAGTGCTGCGAGAGCTCATGCGTCATTAAAAATAAAAAAACAGCAGTTTTGGAGTCTGTTTTCTTGCTGTTAACAGAGGAAAGGCGGTGGGAAGTAGTGTTGTCTTTCGCGATCTTTTACGTAAATGTACTGAACTGAATCACTTGAGGAAGTGATTCTGTTTAATACGTTCACCTAAAATACATCCAACCCCCCACCCGCCCCGCCAATGATCCCTTTTTTTTTTTTTTTGCTTTAATCCATGCTTCCACCTCTTAAGTTCAGCTGTATTTTACCATTTCAAGATGCACTTTCTGTATTTATGCAGTTATATTTTATTTGGAATGTTTATATGGAGTTATTTTTAAAAAAAAAAAACATTTTATAAAATTATTTATTTAATTTAGGGGAAAAAAAGCAAAAGAATATTTGCAGTTTCTGCGATATTGTGGGGATTTTCCACTTACCATTATCAGTTTGGCTCTCTGAAAAAATCTGTGTCTGTGGAGAATGAAAACAAGACACCACTATCTACATTATGTTTGTACAAAATCCTACATTTGATAAGGTCATCTTATATGCATGTATTCAGTGAAAAATACATGTCTGATTAGTGGATGTGAACAGTGACCATGTGTTTCAGGACGTTAAAGCTGATGTTATTCTGAAGTATAATGCTGATGAAGCTAGGAGTCTGAAGGCGTATGGAGAACTTCCAGAACATGGTGAGCCTGCTACACACATACATATACATATACAGTAGGGATGCCTCGAATATTCGACCACCAATATGGCAAAAAATGTTTCGGTTAATTTGTTTATTTTTTTCCTTTCAACCACAACCTGCATGCGCTCGATTGGTTTAGAGTCAACATGTCTGCCATGTTTCCATATATTTAAGAAAAACACGCAGAAAGACGTTTGTATTGGAGATAAATTTCTGCTGGGATTAATTCATCATATAAAATCTAAAAACCCGATTGCCATGCATGAAGCATAGAAGAGGCCAGACCCTCTCTGTCTGTGTTTTTGTAAAGGCAAGATAGTGTTTCAGTGATTACAGTTAGTATTTGTGCTGTGCCAATCTTTGTTTTTATACACTTTTGTTAAAAGCCTCCAGAGAATGTTGTTATATCTTTCAACATTTTTTAAAGCACATGTTCTGAATGCACTTTGTTCATGCACTTCGTTAAACTGCGCTTTCTTACTTTTAAGCTATTCATGAGTGGGGCCAAGTAAAAAATAAAATTTCAAAATGTATTTTATGTTGTGCATTGTTTGAATGCTGAATAAATATTTTCATAGTTTTGTGACAGATTTACGTATGTATGAGTGTGTGTGTGTGTGTATATACACACATCACACACACACAAACATACATCCCCCGGTAGGATGTTTCATTCTCCAGCACCATAAACTGCAAAAACAACTTGTTTTAAATTCTGTTTTTGCATTTGTGTGTCCATCTATTTAGCATACAGCAGTTTGGCCCCATCGTTTTATGGTGAAGTTATAAGGAAGTTTCAGGTTGACCTGCTTTTTGGATGAGGCACAATACAGGCCAGCCAATTAAAACAGAGCTCATTTACATTTATGACTCCTAAAGATGCAGAAACAGAAATAGTGTGTTTGTTTGTAAGGTGTAAAGAGAGGATGAAAACAAGTGTGTAGGAATAAATTCTACCTGTTTTTCATATTTAATGCCACATTTACATTATGGGAACTCATATCTCCTTATCTCTGTCTTTTTTTCTTTCTCTTTCTTGCTCTCTCTCTCTCTCGCTCCCTCTCTCTCCTGTAGCTAAAATTAATGAGACGGACACTTTCGGGGCTGGTGATGACGACGAGATCCAGTTTGATGACATCGGAGACGACGATGACGACATTGATGATGTGAGTGTTGTGTGAGAGGTGTTGCTGCGGCAACCACATCATCACCATCTCTGTAGTGTCAGTGTGTCTGAAAGAGGGGAGCAGGAGAGGTTTCTGATGTGTTTGTTGATCAGGATTCCTCATTCCGTTTCAGAACCTCCTGATAATGAGCTCGTTTATTTGTCCCAAAATCTTACTGTCATAATGGCAACACACACAGTTTTCTTTGAAGAGCGGGTTGTTTTTCTCTGGATCTCAGGTTAACAGAATTATTATTTTGAGGAGGATAAGGAGAGACGGGTTGTCTTTTCCCATCACTGTTTCCTTTAGAGCTACTTTTCTGATCCTTAAATCAACTCTCAATCATCACTAAAGACCAGAAATCTGTGTTCTGTAGTTCATAATTCATACTGGATATCAGGCTTTAATGTGAACAGACTGGATAGGTCAGTTGCTGAGGTCAGTATATTTATTGGTCACATGCTGAATTGGTTTCTGTGTTGGGCTGTAGCTATGGGTCAGTAACTGTCAATCAGTAGCTTTGCATCGGTATTTGTCAGTATCTGTATTTGTCAGGATTAGGGCTGCAACTAACGATTATTTTGATTATCGATTAGTTGGGCGATTTATTTTTTCGATTAATTGATTAATCGGATAAAAACTAAACTCTTCTTTAATTTGATGTTTTGCTTATAACATTATAAAACCATAAATCAGGGTA
>JBBPDE010021034.1:0-10808 GCA_037974605.1 Nannopetersius ansorgii
CACACACAAACACACACACACACACACACACACACACACACACACACACACACACACACACACACACACACACAACCCCTGCCCCTAAACTCCACTGGTAACCATCTGTCTCGTTGTGTGGAGATGCCTATGGCTGGATCTATTCATACAAACAGCCAAAGCTGTTCTTTGCTCTTACTCACTAATATGAGTACAGACTCTGTCATCATATAAACATGAACAACCTCTAACATCATTCAAATAACACTATTACAATCCACCTAGCACCAGTGATTGCCTGTCATGACATCAGCAGGCATTTCTGAATTAAAACTACATGAGCTATTGAAAACCCTGTCTGCTCTACAAAAATGTTGTCAGATCCAATATTTAGTATTTATGTACCCTTATCCCATATAATGGAAACCATTTTATGTGGTTTGAAACAGCTGAATGTAGTATGTAAACTGTCACGATCTCTGCTGGTGACCACCGGTAACTGGGACCAGTACCCGTCTGCGACCACCTGGGGTCGCTTTCGACCTTGGACTGTATTGCCTGTCTCCTTTCACCTGTATATAGTCACCCCTTGTTTACCACTACTCACCTGCACTACTCACCTCATTATTGTCTGTCTCCTTATTGGTTCGCAGTTTAGTCTTCCCTATATTTAAACCAGTCTATCCTATGTTCAGTATGCCAGCATACCCTCACCTTATGTTTTGCGTGTCCCTGTCTCCTGTTTATACTTCGGCTGGGCCACCGTGCCTGTTTCATTGGTAACCTGTGTTTCATGTAAATAAATCCTATCCCTGATCCACATATGGAAGTCTGCGTTGGTGCTTGCGCCCCTACTCATCTCAGACGGGACGCTCACGTGACATAAACACTTAATAGACCATATACTAAGCAGTCCATACAGTCAATACATGGTAACTAAGTAAAAAAGCAGCATTCATTCATTTCAGTACCCATTTACCTAAAAGTCATAAGGAGTGTGTTTGCTTTGTAATATTATCTTTTCTAGGTGAGGAAAAAATGTTTTTCCTGACTTTCGAAACTCGGGTTTCAGCAAAAATGTAATGGTAGCTGTTGCTGGTTGTACTAAAAAGTGAATGCATTTTAGTTATTCAGTAGCCATGGATGTGCACCGTAGGATAAAATCTTTCCTGAATGTCTCAGAGCCATGACATACCTGCTGTTTATCATCATGTATGTAGAGCAGCAATGTTCACAGTCTCGTCTGTGTACCTTTTGTCTGTCTGGAGGATTAAAATCTGCTAAAGGCAGGTCAAAGTCGCCTGCTTCTGATTTGGCACGAGGTCAACTGGGCAACGGATGAACATGACATTGGATGCAGAGACCATATTACATTTATCAGGATAAAACAGCAGAAACACACAAAAAGGTGGCGGTTGACATGGTTTGTTCAGGCCGTCATCACATCACACTGTGGTACACTGATCCCTACTGGTAATGTGCATAATGATTGTTGCAAATGAATGCAGAATACGCATAGCAGCACTCTTACACATGCACGTGTGTGGTTTAAAGCAAGCATAATGCCACACTTACTGTCATCCACATGCAAAATCTCTTTATTTTGTTACAGTAAAATAAACAAGGAATAATAAGAAATCTCTTTCTTTAGGATAAAAAGGAAACAAATGGCATTATTCAAAGGTGGCATATGTCATACACACACAGAAAAAACATGTAATGCTCATGGAAAACAAAATTCAACTGCAATGTATAGTCCATGTAACTACACATTAAAAAAGCAACATGGAGCGAAAGCTTAAGCCTCTGTGTTCTGCATGCTTGCTGTCAGTAAAACAGCTAGTGCAGATACAACTGTACAACACAGTGCTGTCATTAAAAGCTGTGTTTGCGAGTCATGACACAGCATGAATGTTGAATAAGGTAGTGCTGTGATCAGAGCCTGACTGCTGTCTTTGTCATGAAAAATTATAATAATGCGCTCTCTCTCTCTCTCTCTCTCTCTCTCTCTCTCTCTCTCTCTCTCTCTGTATATCTCTGGTGTTCATCACTGATGCATTAGGAGTGACAAGAACATAATTGGGCAGTGAAGAATCAATTAGATCAATTACAGATGATTCTACTGCATTAGTGCCTCGGGTTAATGACACCGAGGCGAGATATCCTACAGGACAGCAGATAAGCATCCTGTGATGTGTGAGCTCACACTTGGGCCTCAGCTCACTTTCCCTTCTCAGAGGCATTTTACAGCGAGGCCATGACCATAACCACATATTAGAGATGGCGCAACATTCCATTTAGAGTGGTTTATGTAAAATGGATTCATATTATTCATGGACTTTCAGACCTTGGAAGAGATCAGTGCTGAGATGGTTGATCTTATCTGTAATATTGAATATATTGAGAACTATGCACAGATTCCTATAAAAGTAAACTGTGGTTTGTATGAATTAAGCTGGGCTGAGATAACCTTTCAGGATTACTTCTACGGTGTTTGGGATTTCCTCATGTTTTCAAACTCTTTTTCAAAACAACTTAAGTAGCTTAAGTAGCATGACAAATTCAATTCTGCTTAACAAGAGCTTTATGGAAAGCTTAAGACATAAAAGCTAATATGGCTAACAATGATGAAAAATGAGAGGGAACCAGTTAGCATGATCTCATTTGCATTATGCTGACCAGCCCTTTTCATTTGCAGCTTTCATTCAGTATTAGCAGCATTAGCAATTTTAGGCAGAGGTTTCAAATTTGGCTGGATAATGAGACAGAGTGTAATGAGTTTCTCCTTAATCATAGCAAAACTCCCTCAAAGAGCACCCTGGCTGCAAATAACTGCTACATTTAGGTTATACCAAGCCGCAGAACGCCATATATTATGACCTGGCTTATATGCAGTTGGTCCACTGAGTTTTGAAACAATGAGCCTTGGGGACACAACACACTGTTGCTGGTTTGTAGTTTGTCTCTCCTCCAACTTTACTTGTAGGTAAAGCACCTAACAAGCCTCAACATTTTAGAGATTCTTGGACCAAGTCATCTGCCTACAACCATTTAGCCCTATTTGTCTTTACACTAACAAATGTGCACTAGCCACTTTACACTAGCACTCCAGCATTCAACACATCAAGTGAATCCAATGAATCCCATCTTTGATATGTGTAGTCAGTTGACTCATAGACATGCCAATATATATTCTATATAATTACATTAGCACCTGTCAAGGAGTGAGATACAATAATCGGCAAAAGTCTTGAGCTACTTCTAATTTCTTTATATTTTGCTCTGAAATGCCTCTTTGGCATAAAAATAGTATTTATTTTATGCCTGTCAAACTGACTTCTCTTTGGCATGCTGAGTAGATTACATTTTAAAAATGGGAAACAAATCTAACGAGTTGGATGGCTTTGTTATCCTAGAAAGATTCATGTGCAGATTACTTTGCGGCTTAACAAACCAAAAACAGTGCTCTAAAACTGGTCAGCTGCAGCAGTGTTTCTCAAACTTTTTTCTCCTGGGGCCCACTCATGTCAGGCTTTGGGGCTGCAAGGTCTTAAATGGGCCTATGACTTGTACTCATGCCTCCTGACACATCCGCTGGCTATTACTATTATTATTACTATTATTATGGGCCTATGCCTACACATAAAAACCAAGAAACCTAGAATATTTTTTTCACTGTCATTTTTTGTTTTATATATTTGTTTTATTTTTTTTTTTAAATTTCATAGCCTTGTAGTTTTGCAGAGTTTGTGAGATGGCACAGATTGTTCAAGGGAGAACTATCTCTAGGAAGAATGCTGAATTTATAATATGAGGTGTCATATTTAGAGTAGAATAGGTGACATTTTTTGTCTCTGGCTCGTCATGTAAGTCTACATTGTTAGATGGTCACTTACCAAAGAACAAATCAAGACAACTCTCGTAACGTGTGTGTGTGTGTGTGTGTGTGAATGGCTGCATTTTTGGTGTAGAAGCAAGGCAGAAGCAAAGCAAACCTTGTCACAGATGAGGGGTGGCTCAAGACATTTGCACAGCATATTAGGCTGTAAGTGAACAGTCAGTTCTCAAAGTTGATGAGTAGAAAGCAGGTAAAATGAGCAAGCATTAAGGTCTGAGCAACTTTGACAAGTACCAAATTATGATGGATAGACGACTGGGTCAAAACATCTCCAGAATTATGGTGTGTTGTTGGTTCACCAATCAAAAGTTGTCTGAAGTAGGATAATGTCACCCAAGGTTTACTGGGGTGTAAAGACCTGCCCTGGAGAAGAAATGGCACCAGGATGCCCTATGGGAAGCTGGTGGAATCAGTGTGATCCTCTGGGCAATGATATGTTAGGAAACCTAAGGTCCAGGCATTCATGTAGATGACACCTTGGCACATCCTATCTAAACACTGCAGACCAAATACACCCTTTCAAGGCAAAGGTATTCGCTAATGGTAGTGGCCTTTTTCAGCTGAATAATTCACCAGGCCGCATTGAAAAACAGGAATGGCTTGAAGAACATTACAAAAAGCTCAAAATTGTTGAATTGTTTTTCAAATTACCCAGATATTAAGCTGACTGAGCATCTGTGGGTGATGTTAGATGAACTAGTCTGTGGAGGCTCCATGTCCTAACTTCTGCTAATGTCTTGGTGTCAGATATCGCAGCACACCTCGCAAGGTTCTTGCCTCAACAGGTCACACCTGTGTTAGTGGCATAAGGGTAACCTAAACAATATTAGGCAGGTGCTCATCAATGTCTATTAGATGTGAGGTCTTGAAATTTGACATTTTTAAAAAATATTTTTAAAACTCTACCTGCTTTATACAATGAATGAACATCTTGTGATAAATTATCCAATAAAAATGTTTAATGTAAATAATAGTTTACATTTATACAATTTTTTTCTTTTTCTACTGAACTAGTTTTGATTTGACAGTGACAGAATACTTGCCCCTGGTTCTTATATGGTAACACTGATGCTGCAGATATTAGTAGGGGGGTGGTCTTTCAGGGCTCTGTTGCTTTAGTTAATTCATCCACAAGAAGGAATACTGCTGTAGCCTTTGGTCCTTGCTTCAACAAACAGCACTATACTGAACAAAGGAATAGAGTGAGTCAGCTTTAACCCACCAACCCGAGTGGAAGTTTTTTACAGCAAATTTCTCAGAAAAAATCGCATCATTGTGTGACGTCCCATCACCGTCCACTAGAGGCCGCTATTTGTGTTTAGGTGTGGGTATGAATGAGATCATTAGGTGCAGGTGAGAAGTGCAGCAAACACATGGAGACTAGGCACCTAATGATTTGTTCAGCTGTCTTTAATGAATGTGGTCAGTGTCTGTGTTGTATGATTGGTTGTCTTTATGGTTAAAGCCTGGCTGGCCCCGAGGCTCAGTGCGTGTTCACCCAGAAACTTCTTGAAATTAACATCATAAGGCTGGAGGGTGTTTGTGTGGAGCTCCAGGTCAAAGAAGTATCAGAGCTCTCCTTTCTTGTTTGTTTGTACAAAAGGACTGTTAGTCTTTAATTTATGTATCGGTGCATCACTAGAAACCGTATTTGTATGCGGAGCTGTACTTCAGCGTCCGCAAAACTATATCTAGAAGCCGTGCTGGTGAAGAGGGTCAGCTCTGGGTTGCAACCGTGCTTATGTGTGGGTGCTTGTGAACTTCGAAACTATCTCTCTTTGGTGATCAGCGGGAAGAAAGACTGAAAGACATTGTTCAGGAGCTCTCAGGAGCATGTCGGAGGAATGAAGGTCCACCGCAGATCCATGAGGAGCGTAGGACGTTGAAGTGTCATCTTTTTGTGCTGTTGCTCAACCACTCCTTTGTTGTTTCGGCCTTGTGCTTGAGATAATTTACTGATTCACAGTCTGCCCAATGATGATTCAATTAATGCAACTTGTTATCCAGGCAAACTTTCATAATGAATCACAGCTAGGGGCCATTTGGAAGCCAAGTGAATCCTGTTGTGTCTTATTTAAGGCAACATCTTTCATCTTTGCAAATATGGAACTTGTTTAATACAGGGGTTAAATACTTTTGCAAAAAGCTTATATTAGCTTCAGTTAGTTTACTTTGCTTTTGAGTTTTTGTGCAAGAAGCCCCCCCCCCCCTTTAATGTTACACCGTCAGACAGCACTCCTTCTCTGTACTGTAATTCCCCTGTGTCAATAGCTTTTGGCATGTTTAGCTTTCAACGTTTAACCACTCTAGCACTTACACAGCACCACTTCCACCACTAAGGCTAAGACTAGGGGGCCTTTAGAACCTCTCTGCACAGCATGAGGTTTCAGTCATTTAAGAGATGCTAAAACTCGCGGGAGCTCCTGTGCTGTATTGTAGTGAGTAAATCAATGTAAAGCCATGTCACTGTGACAGGCTGTGTGAAGCATGTGACTGGCACTGAGGAGGGAACAGCACTCTTTAAGCTCAGCTCGCCGGCAGCATAGTTTGCTGTTTGTTTGCTGTTGTTGGGCAAAGAGAGTGAAGGAAGACGGATGGAGTGGCGACTCTCCGTTTGACAGAGAGACTCCAGCCATTAATCCTCTCGATTTCTCTTTCTAGCTCTTCACATCTCTGCCTAAATCACACCATCCTTTTATCTTCTTCTTTACGTCTCAGTCCAAATCAGTCTTTCCCTGCCTTGTCCAGAAAGGTAGACATTCTATGTGTGTGTTTAAGTTGACTGTAACTAAAACGAGTCATTCTGTCACCAGCTTTATAGAAGCTGTAAAAATGTTTTAAACATATGTTTATGTACAGTATGCAAAAGTTTGGGGGCCCCAGTCAAATGACATTTGACAATTTTCTACATGAAAATATGTACACATTCCACAAAGACTTCTGAAACAACTGTTTATACTGAAAACAAACAATTGAAGAGAAAACAAATTATGGCCTGTGGGTGTCAGGTCTGGGTAAGTTTTGATTAATTTTAAGGGAAACCTTTATTTTGAAAAATTGGATGTGATAAGTTTCAGCTGTGTTTAGTTTCGGTTAAGTGTTGGTGTTTTGTTATATGTTTGTGGGTTTTGGGATTTTGTATTTAGTTGGGATTGTGACCGACCTGCGTTGTCTGTCAACCACTCACTCCACGCATGCTTGAGGTTATTTCATGTTCTCTTCTGTGTGTAGTTTAGGATTTGGGCTCTTATGCCTTGTTTTGTTTGGAGAATTAATAAAAGAAAGAAAATGCAGCACGTTGACTACCCCTGGTGTGTGTGTGCCTGCTTCACATGCCTTGAGAATGGGTCGACCCATGAGAGATTGACCAAACAAGCACCGCAGACGCGGCAAGGAGGAGTGAGAAGCTCACCACGGAGAAAGAGGAGTGGCTACTGGAAGAGGTTGCAATACTCTCCCAGGAGCGGATCGCTTGGGACATGGCTAGATACTGGAGCCCAAAGAGTCAAGGCCGTCAACCAGCGAGGAGGAAGTGGGCACGAAAGTCAATTGTGAGCACCCCGATGAAGGCGTCGGACGAGGATGGTCTTCCGGTCCTCCCACTGGCAGCCTGCCAACACCCTCGACCAGCCACGGGAAAGCGGACACGGAAGCCTGTCTTGACCACCCGGGAAAAGGCGCCAGACTTGTGTCTCATAAGGAGCATGTTTGGGGTATAGGAAAGGGGGACTCGTTCGAGGAGTTGGTCACTATAATGATCGAGACCACGCTCGCGAGCACAGAGACCACGCTCCCGAGCACCGAGACCATGCTCCCAAGTAGTGAGACAGTGCTCCCGAGCTGCGAAACAGCACTCCTACCTGCATCCCGAAAATGACTCAAGTCTGCCCAATGGCTCTGTTGGAGTCCACGCAGGTGGGGTCCACGCAGGGGGCTCCATCCCCAAGAGCAGCAAGGGGTTCTCCGAGAGCAGCGAGGGGCTATCTGAGAGCTCTGTTGGAGTCCATGCAGATGGCTCGATCCCCGAGAGCAGCAAGGGGCTCCCAGAGGACTCTGTTGGAGTCCACAGAGAGGGCTAAACTCTCAAGAACAGTAAGGGGCTCCAGGTAAGCGGCCCTGGCTCCGAGAACAGCGAGAGGTTCCCTGCTGAAGGACTCCCAAGGACAGAGAGAGGCTCCTGGATGAGGACCCCGCACATGGAAGCAGAGAGGGGCTCCCGGTAACGGGCTCCGCCCCCGAGGACTGCGAGGGGCTCCCGGGAGGAGGCTCAGTCCATAAAGACAAAGAGGGGCTCCCAGTAAGGGGCTCCGCCCCCAAGGACAGTAAGGGGCTGCCCGGTAGGAGACCCACCCGGACAGCCCTGGCTGTGCGAAGTGCCGGCCAGGATATTATCCTGGGACACTGCCCTTTACAGGATATGAAAAATTAATTTCACTTAGGAAATCAACAAAATCATAGTGTTCTACCAAGAATGTTCAAACTTCTTCATACAACTGTAACCACGTGTCTGTTGGTCTATCATTTATGAAGTGTACATGCACATGTACATGAAAAAGATCAGCTGGAGATTTCGAACACAAAGAAATATTTGTTGACATCAGCGACCCTAAGAATAAGATTTGAAGTAATACAGAGCAAGAAGGAGCTATGGTACATTGTGAACGTATTACTGAAGAGAAAAGCATCCTTTTATAAAGGTGAAAAAATATTAAGCACTCAATTCAAGTGCGACTCTACAAGCAAATCTCTAATTTAAAGAGCATACTCAACTTGTAATAACCCTTTCCAACCTCTTGATGGCAGAAGAGGCTAGAGCCATTCTCTGCAAAGCATCTCTCTCTTTTTCTCTCTCTCTCTCCCACCCCCTAACACACACACACATGCACTGCAGAAACTCTTACATGGCTCATAGAGTTTTACCAGTGGAATAGATCAGTCTCAGCTGCATAGCACAGTCTGCACTGGCATGCATTCAGGAAGAGATGCACACACACATTTACAGTACAGATCTGATAGTCCTACCCAGTACTGATTTAAACTTTATTGATTTGCTCCATATTAAAAGAGCTATTTTTAATCAGAAGGCTTCACTTATGACAGGCATCTAAAACACACATTACAACCCTACAGGGGGAAATACATAGTTGACAATATGACATCTAACACTTAAACTACTTTGCACACCTGCACATAATGCACAAAAAACATATGGCCTCTATTGTACCTCTCTTATACCTCTATTATAAAACTTCAGAGGAGAATGATGTTTGTCAATCCATGTTGATGAGCTCTAAGTAATTCTGGACCTTTTCATAGGTCATGTTTTGGCTCATAAACATTGTCTGGTATTTTCAAATTATTAAAAATAAAATGACAAAACTGTCATTTCCAAAAGTGATAGTATGATACAGAATATTTTATTTTAAGAACTTACCTATAAGAGGTAAAGTTGTCATAAGAGCCCACAGTGTAGTGTCGGAATAGCCTCTTGGTGCGGTCCTCTCTTGTTTCTGAAAGAGAACAAGATAAAGATAATAACATGTTTGCTTAAATCTGCAGCTGGACAGCATCATTCTGAACATGTAGGTGTGCACAATCTTGTCTGCCTGTCAGTGTTTATAAAAATGTGTGTGTGTGTGTGTGTGTGTGTGTGTGTGTGTGTGTGTGTGTGTGTGTGTGTGTGTGTGTGTGAATGTATGTGAGAATGTGTGTGTGTGTGTGTGTATATATATATAGGTGTGTGTGCATAAGAGAGAGAACTGGCTCATTAATCCTGAAGCGGTGTGCCTGGTTAATAGGGCTGGTGTCTCAAGTCTTGCTAGATTTATGTGATTGGACTTTGGTCTAGAAATCAATGCACTACTCCCCTACTGAAGAACAATCTGCTGAGTACGCACACACACGCAGACACACCCACCCACACACCCACACACCCACACCCACCCACACACCCACACACCCACACCCACACCCTGCATATTCTCTTTCACATGGGACTAACACAAGTAAGCAGAAAATATATTGGTGATTCATTTTATTGGCTTGAGCTCAGTAACCACATACTGAAGTTTAAAGAGAGCTTAACAGGTACATAATTGCTAAATCAGGCAGTCATGAAAATTCATGTTACATATATAATCTGCTATAACAGGCACACAATTGTTACAGTGTGGTGCTCATGAATATTTGTTTACCCTAGAACGAGTTTTTCATCTGTGCAGAGATCGCGCACATGAAGTTGGACACGTATATTTATCAGTACACAAAGCTGCAAATTCCTGTGGTGCCACTTCAAAAACAGATGATCTAGATTCACCTAAAGGATTTCCAGTTTCTGTCTGTATTAATCATCCAGAAAGAATAACACGAGGGACTTCAGTCATACATAGACTGTTATGTGATCTCTATCACTGTAGAGGTGAGAAAGTAAGACGTATATTGGCATTTTAATGATGAGAAGAGTGGGAATGTGCAAGAGAGAGAGTAAGAAATGATTAAAAGGAAAGAAAAGATAAAGAAAAGAAAAGAAAAAATCAGGGAGAAAGAGAAAGAGCGAGAAGGAGAGAGAGAGAGAGGGACAGAGAGAGGTCATATAATTAGCACACATTGTTTAAGTGTGATCAAAGGTCATATATCTAACAGATCAATATATATATATGGGAGAATTAAGTGTGTTCAAGAATTAGACTGCCTTCTTTTTTCACTGGCAGATTTCAGGCAACTGCTGTTGTGTTTAATCTGAGAAATGGAAGCCAGTTCTGAGATTAAGGAGTGAGATCAAGAGTTTCTCCAGCACAGCTGAGACTCATTCACACCAGATGGCAAAAGAACAATCGTGACTGAGGGTCAAACACAAATAAACACACACACACACACACACACACACACACACACACACACACACACACACACACACACACACACACACACA
>JBBPDE010021063.1:0-10806 GCA_037974605.1 Nannopetersius ansorgii
GTCTTTAATGAGGGTGACTAATTGAGTAGGAGTGTCTAACCACTCTGTGGGAGCCAGAACTCTTAATGGTTGGTAGAAGGTTCAAATACTTATTTCACTCAATGAAATGCAAATCAGTTTCTATCTTTTATTTAAAGTTGTCAAATTTCCTTTTGATGTGCTATCTGTCACTGTTAAAATAAACCTGCCATTAAAACGATTCTGTTCTGAGACTTTCCATTTCTTTGTCATTGGACAAACTTAAAAAATCAGCGAGGGGTCAAATAATTTTTTCTTCCACTGTAGATTTCTCTCCCCTGGAATTAGTAGTAAGAGCAAATAGCATGCAAGAAATCCTAATAAAGCTATGGCAAACAGACAAATCAGTTATTGAATGTGTGTGTGTGTGTGTGTGTCTGTGTGTGTTTCAGGCGTGGACCTGTCCGAGTGCCTGCAGTACCCAGACTTCAGTGTGGTGGTGCTTTATAAGAAAGTAGTCATTGGCTTTGGCTTCATGGTGCCAGACGTGAAGTATAACGAAGCTTATATCTCCTTCTTGCTGGTACATCCAGAGTGGAGAAGGGCTGGCATTGCCACCTTCATGATCTACCATCTCATTCAGGTGATCCATTCTGACATTTGAGCCAACACACCATTCTGCATTTGCAATGCTTCTTAATTCTCGTTCTCTTTCTCTCTCTAACAGACCTGTATGGGGAAGGATGTGACTTTGCATGTGTCTGCCAGTAATCCAGCTATGCTGCTGTACCAGAAGCTCGGCTTTAAAACAGAGGAGTACATCTTGGACTTCTATGACAAATATTACCCAGCAGACAGCAAAGAGTGTCGCCATGCCTTCTTTCTGCGTCTCCGCCGCTGAGCTGTGTCTGATTGAACGGCTCGACTTGTCCCCAGTTATTATTGACACTGAAGTCTCAGGCTGTCGATGCTGAATCTTCATATTTTAGCCTTGAGAGAGATAGTTGCATTGAGTGTGGTGCCGTTATGTTGTGCCGTGTTTGTGTCATGCTGGTGAGGGCGTTTGTGATCTAAAGTGCTCCCTGTCCAGCTATTGTGGTCCTGAGCCAATGTTTGTGCACCCCCAGTTATTTAATGTTCTGTTAATTGCTTTAAGCAGAATTAAGTCCTTGTCCTGTACATAAAACACACCTCCACTTTTTTGTAGAATTATTGTTTATTTACTAAATGTAACACATTTGGGAAATAAAAAAAAAATATATGCAAAAATTATGGCACTTTTTATTCAGTGGTAAATTTTTGTGTTAAATTTGGAAAATAAATGAAAATGCTTTTTTTTTTTTTTTTTTTTTTTGTTTTTTATTTTGTTTCTTGGAGGGGACACATTGCCCTCCCCCCCCCCCAATTGACCTGTCATTTGGCCATGATGACCCAAACGTTCACATACAAGTGTACACTTTATGTTGCATGGGGTACATCATTGTAGGGATGCACGCATATGAGCATTACTGGGGCTACATTTTTATACACTTACACTTTTCTGCACAGTAGCCCTAGTAATAACAATGACCATCATAAACTGGTTTGGAATATTGGCCCAAAGTACACATTTTTCTGATAGTTTGTAATAAAATTATCTGCTGATTGTCTATCATTGTGCATCCTGCATCACAGATTCCTGTCACATCAGGATTACAAAACTAGCACAGGAGCAATTTACTAGAAAGCTAAATTCACTGTTTAACAATCGACTGGTTTTGTTAAACATTAACAACCAAAACAATGTTAACCTTAACTGTAAGACTTGCCTGAATAATTTGAATTATTGAGTATTCATTAGTTTTGTTGGTATTTGAGTGTGGAGTATAAAAGCTTCATTTTTTTCAAGACAGAATTTGTGGCTTTAATACAAGGATAAATAGTCTTGATGAAATATAAAATGTAAAAAAGAGAGTTGATTTAACTTAAGCATTCACCTCACCTTGTCTCTGAGCAAAAATAATCACCACATGATTAATAATATTTGTATAACTAAGGCTTATAGAAGCTGTTTTTGAAAAAGAGGCTACACTCAATGCTTCTGCAGCTAAATAAGGGGTATATTCCGAACTACAGAAAATAAAAATACTTAAAATTACAGATATTTAATTTTCTATCATTCAGAAATACCAACAAATGTTCAAAGCATGTGAAGTACTATTTGGGTCAGGCCTGCTCAACTGAGACCTCCTTACTGCTACCGTAAAAACATCTAGAAACAGGAGTCCATGTTTAACTATCATAACGATTGTTCCCTGTAAGCCAGCAATCAAGTTTTCGAGACTGTTTCAAATTAGAGACACCTGATGAACAAAGAGACAAACCAGCTAAATTCTACTTAGTACAAGGGGAAGCTGCGGCGCGGCTTTAGACTAAACATTTCAACACTTTTGTTTGGGTGTCCTTATTTTTTAGCAAACCTGTCTTTATGGGGTATTATGAGTATACAGTAAACCCCCAGTTTTACGCGGATCGGGACTCGCGGATCCCGTCACGTGTTTTTTTTAGAACCAAACGGATCGTTTTATGCGGAAATATTCAAAACAACGCGGAACCTGCAAATATTCTCCGCCTTTTTTTGCTTTTTTCATGGCAACAAACTCATTTTTGTTCTTCTGGCTTCCACTTGCATGGCCGTCGGGACCTCTCTCTCTCTCTCTCTCTCTCTCGTTCTGGAGCGCACGGATCGTCTCTCTCGCTCTCTCTCTCTTACTCTCTCTGTCTCTGTCTCTCTCGTTCGTGACTTTTCCATATTTAAACCTTGGGTTTATCTTTACATTTTCGTGAAGGATAATGTATTAAACTGAGTTTAAAATGAAATTAAAGTGTTCTGGGAACACAGAGGGGGGGGTTTATTTAGGGTTTACACTATAAAAAGGCATTTAAGGCATTTTTTTGACCAAAACACAACAACGCGGTTTTTCATTATACGCGGGTGCTCGTGTAACGTAACCCCCGCGAATAACAGGGGCTGACTGTATATATACATATATATGAATTTGACAATGTGTGCTGGAGTTTTGACATGCTGTGGAACTTCGAGTCACAGCACAGAAAATCATAAAAGATGATTTACATGTATCGGTCTTGAAGGCACTGAAACAATAAACCATTGTTTCTAATGGTTTGAGAGACTTCTTGTATTGCTGTGTAGATGAAACCTATGAGTGTGGTCCAGATGTGCTCCTGGTGTTGGAGAGGGTATGGGTCAGGTCCTGGCCACTTTGAGATGACAGTAAGACCATCATTGAGCTGCAGTCTAAGGACTCTGCCACATCGTACGGCATTTGGCCCTGAGCGTTCAGCTTCCGCAAACTAGCGTTGCACCTGTAGGCGCATCAGACAGAGGGAGAGTGAAAGTTAATCAGCTAATCAGTTTTATACCAAATACTCAAGTATACCCTGCTAGAATTTCTCTGCACATGACAGTTTCATTGCAGTTTGCTTCTCCACCTCCTACAATAGCTGCCCAAATCAGATCACCTATTGTGAGCCACTTTTGCATTCCTCTGTTGAAATGAAGTCATACATCATACGTGAATACACCACAGCACACAGTGTGGATTTTTTCTGTGTACTTAGACTTCCTTTGTTCTTGATTATTAATTTGTTTGTGGTGTGCTTTTTGTTTGCTTGTTGTCTGACTTTGTCCCTGGTGGGGTTAGCTTCTGTAGCTTCATTGCAGTAACCTGGTGTTAGGTAGGCCAGAAGTAATTAGAAGGCGTGGCTTACACTCACCCACAAGTATTTAAAAAAGAAAGACTCAGCTGCAGTTTCAGGGAGATAAATCCTCATACTTTCATCTTCACTCAGCTAAATATCCCTTCTTTTCTACCCTATTTTATTCTTGTGTTTTAACATTACAGAAAAGGTGCCTCACCCCTACAGTGCATCCAGAAAGCATTCACAGTGCTCCATTTTGTCTTTATGGTGTATTATGAATATTTGGAGGGAAAAGACTAATTTAATCTACGCGTTATTGCCAAAAGTATTTGCTCACCTGCTTTTACATGCATATGAGCTTAAGTGACATCCCATTCTTAATCCATAGGGTTTAATATGATGTCGGCCCACCCATTGCAGCTACAATAGTTGAACAGTTGAAGCTGTTATAACATTTATATTACATTTATATTCCATAAATGTAATGTAAATGTAACAATAGCTTCAACTGTTCTGGGCAAGCTCTCCACAAGGTTTAGGAGTGTGTTTGTGGGAATTTTTGACCATTCTTCCAGAAGCACATTTGTGAGGTCAGACACTGATGATGGACGAGAAGGCCTGGCTCAGAGTCTCCGCTCTAATTCATCCCAAAGGTGTTCTATCAGGCTGAGGTGCAGGCCAGTCAAGTTCTTCCACACCAAACTCGCTCGTCCATGTCTTTATGGTGCACAGTCTTGTTGGAACAGGAAGGGGCCGTCACCAAACTGTTTACACAAAGTTGGGAGCATGAAATTGTCCAAAATCTCTTGGTATGTTGAAGCATTCAGAGTTCCTTTCACTGGAACGAAGGGGCCGAGCCCAGCTCCTGAAAAACAACCCCACCCCATAACACCCCTCCACCAAACCTCACACTTGACACAATGCAGTCAGGCAAGTCAGGTTCTCCTGGCAACTGGCAAACCCAGATTTGTCCAAAAGATTGCCAAATGGATTCATCACTCCACAGAACTTGCCACAGATTTGACACCACTGCATCCCACACTTTGCATTGATGTATGGCTAGGAGGCAGCTGCTTGGCCATGGAAACCCATTCCATGAAGCTCTCTACGCTTTTCCTGAGATAATCTGAAGGTTTGGAGGTCTGTAGTGATTGACTCTGCAGAAAGTTACCAACCTCTGTGCACTATGGGCCTCAGCATTTGCTGACCACACTCTGTAAGCTTACGTGGCACCACTTCATGGCTGAGTTGCTGTCATTTCCAATCACTTCCACTTTGTTATAATCCCCCTCACCAAAGAAGATGGTGGAAAACGCTTTGTGACAGTGCTCATCACTTATCGCTCTCTTGTATTATAATTTACCACCGATTTAACTTCTGCAAAGACTTCCTTCTACAGAACCAAGTTTGAAGAATCTGCATCCAACCCTCACAAGCTCTTTACCACCTTTTTGTGTCTTCTTAAATCTCTGTCTCCATTTTCCAGCTCTCTCACCAGAAGACTTCACCATGTTCTTCAATGAGTAGATTGACATTAGTAGATCCTTCCTGCCAATCAAGCCACCAGCCAGCCAGAGACAAGTCAATGCTGCCCAGTTTCTTGGCTTCTCATGCTCCTGATGTCCAGCAAAGCCACCACATCTCTGCTTGACCCTATCCTGTCGAGTACACTCCAGATGATATCCGCATGTCTCCTACATCAATAGCTCCTTAACAACTGGCCATGTCTCATCTGCTGTGGTCACATCAATTGTGTCGAAAGCCACGCTGATGGTAACGAGACCACTTCAGCTGATTCAGAATGCATCCGCAAGGTTACTCCTCAGTGTTCCTAAATTCTCACATACCATGTCTCTACTACAGAACCTTTACTGGCTCCCTTTGGCCGCTCACATTGAGTTCAAAACCTTAACACTTGCCATCAAGGCCAAGAACAGACTGGCAGCCCTGATCAAGCCCTATTTTGTCCTCTCAGAGCTTCAAGCACTGCTCATCTTGAGACTCTGCTGCTCAAAAGAACAGGAGAACACGCATCGAGACCCTTTTCAGTCTTGGCCCCCTAGTGGTGGAACAAACTTTTGCAAATAGATCTGCAGAGTCCTTTGCTGTCTTCAAGTGCCCTTTCTGAAGACCCACCTCAAGGAGCACTTATATCTCATATATTTAATTTCCTATTTATTAAAAGAAACCTTAGGCACTCAGGCTCTTAATTGTTTTTTCTTATTTGGGTGGTGGTGGCGCAGTGGGTAGGATACTTGCCTCTAGACCAAGAGGTCATGGGTTCGAATCCAACCCCCAGCAGACCACCAATGGGTTCCTGAGCAAGACCCTTAACCCCAAGTTGCTCCAGGGAAAGACTGCTCCCTGTAGGTAGGGATTGGAAGTCGCTTTGGATAAAAGCGTCTGATAAATGCCGTAAATGTCTGATGAATGCCGTAAATGTGTATTAACTTCTTAACATTTTTCTTTTTGACAGGTTTGTGAAGGTGTGTAACTTGGATAGCAGTAACTTGGTTAAAAGCAGAAGTTGATTTAAGTACAGCTTACTGGTATGAAGAACAGATGTGGACTGCTTAAGCACTGATGTACGGCTCTCTGGATAAGACTGTCTGTAACGCCGTGAATGTAATTCTTTCTCTGCCTTTAACCCATTTGCCAAGTGAAGCATACCATTATAAATAAACAGCGCTACACCTTCAGACTGCTCCATAAACATGAAATTTAAATATATGCTCATATATGCTCATGTCTGTTAGCCCCCTTAGAAGATTCTAGTTTGTGTGCAGCTAAGGGACATCTTTTTCCATTCTAGATTAAACCTTCCAATTTTACCTAAAGCTTGTAATGGACGTACTAACTTTTATTTTACCTTCTATGTAGCAATTCTCAAGCAATTCCTTCAGGAAGGACTCCTGATACAGACCAATACGGTTTTATCACTCAACACAATGTTCTGAAGTTTCAGACTTGGCCCACACCCACTGGAAATTTAAACGTTAAGGCCTGGAAGGCCCTGGGGGTTCCTCCTCTGATAAAAATAATAACACTAATAACAGCTAGAAGCCAAAATTTCGCTGTATTCTTGTTACTTTTACAGATGAATGTCTGCATACATCAGCTGATGAATATGTCTTGGATTATCATTTGTAATTTGTGCAGATCTATTGCTTTAATGTAGCAAAACTCACCCAAGCAGCATCTTGGCACTCAGGAGACCATTGTTCCCCAGAGCTGCGGCCTCATGCAATGCTGTGTTATTCAACCTGCAACATACCTTTTTTAGCCTCATTTTTACATTATTTTGCCTACATCTAACCAAACATCTGCAGCTATTTTCAAATGACGTGCCTGGTCTTAAGGACTAGGGTTGACGATCTGTGTATTTACATGAAATGTTATTTTTTCCCCCTTTTGTTCACATGCGTGTAAGTCAAAAAAGCGTTATATGTATGAATCTGAAAAAGATACTGTATGTGCGCTGGAAGTATAAAGTGTCCAAACAATTAAATTCAGCCTCTGCTGTGAACAAAGTAGTAGCTTCATCATTAAGAATGTAACATCTGTGACTACATAAGGTTTAAGACTCACAGTCCAGACTGCTGGTCGATGTCCGCACCTTTCTGCACCAGCATGGGGATGATGTCATGGTGTCTGTTTATCACTGCAGCAATCAGAGCAGGACGCCCATCGCTGCTCAGGCATGATGGGTCAACACCCTAGACATACACACACACACACACACACACACACACACACACACACAAACAGACATTTTCATCCTCTAAAACTGGAACAGATAAACACACGGCACACAACACTGATAGTAGGCAACCAGAAAGAAGAGGTGTGTAATAACTAATGACATCACCTCAGTTAGAGATATTACATAACAAAAATTGTGATGCTCTGAGCATCTTTGAAGAATACTCTTATCGTAAATTCATATTGTGAAGGAAGAATTGAATCCTTAGATTTATTTTAATTTAGTTTGACTTTACAGACCACCATTCAGAGATACAAATGTACAAACCTCTGATGCTGTGGGTGTTAAATTGTTTAGGATAAAACATCTTTTAAATTATTATTATAATTATTATATATTCTTGTTCGATAAATTAGTCTAGGGTTGGTGTTTTTGCCTCACTTCATCCAGTAGCTGCTGCACCACTGAGATTCGGCCCTGACCCTCTGGCCCCACCTCCTTCAGCAGCAGGTTGTTTTTGGAGTCCTATCAGAGAGAGCAGCCACATTATAGCAGACGTGTACAACAAATTTAACACTATGTGTGTATACCAACAAACAGAGCTGTTTTTGTATGTTTTCAGCACAAAAATATAGGAAAACCAGAGAAATGAACAGAATGTAAAAACACTGTTCTACAAAAACTGGTTACTAAGATTATGGAGTAACACTTAAATATAATATACAGAGGCCATATTATGATGCCATATAAATAATTTCCCCTTTTTTCTGTTCCCTTTTTTGTACAATTTGCAGCTGTGTGTGTGTAAAATGCACATGTTGCTATTCTTTTATGAACTATTGCAGCGTGAGCTGTGGAAAAAAGGTATGTGTTGTAAGTACAATAGTGTCTGTATAGCAGCTAGGGCTGGGCGATTTGGCCTAAAATCAAAATCTCGATTAATTGAACATTTTAACTCGATTACAATTAATGAACTGTTATTTTATTCATTTATTTATTTTTTTGCCCTCATAGTTCACTGACAAGTTGCTCAGTTGTCTCAGTGTTTGAGCTCTCCGTGCTCGACATGTCGGCGGAATAACGTAACATAACGGAGCGGGGTCATGTGACTCCACATGCGGTAGTGTTTTTAAAGGGACAGTAATCGAAATAATCGACCTAGAAAAATTCGATCGATTATAGGTTTTGAATGTCGATTTCGATTACTTTTCGATAAACTGCCCAACCCTAATAGCAGTTATTATATGCGCTGTATTCCAGCAGCTTCATACCTGATTCACACCTGATTTGCTGATGGGATGAAACAGAGATCACACATGCAGACACTATCACACTATGCACTTAACATTACTATTTTAATTGTTGCAGACAGTAAAGTAATGTCAAGGTATAATCATTTATATATATATATATGTATAAATATATACATATACATGTGTGTGTATAAAGAATACTGACCACTGATTGTTCTTCTACAGATATACTGTAAGTCTTTCTCTGGTTCTTTGCACTTGGCCCAGATGTTCCATTTGCACTCACTGACACACACAAACACCAATTCATCAATGGAAAAGACAATAGAACTGCTTAAATGTTAAATTTGTGTATGTGGCTGTTAGTGTGAAGTGAGAATGTCATGTACCTAGGCTGGCTGTATGATTGCCCTCCATAACGGCGCTGAGGTTTTGTTTCTCAGACGCAGATCCGTTAAGTTGCCCTGCTGGAAACGACTATACACAGACCAGATTAAGAGGATGGCATGTTCAGAAGAAAACTTTACTGTCAAAATCCACACTGACATTTGTTGCTGATTTGTTTAGCCGTTCACAGAAATCATCTACAGGAGAAAAGACCCTGCACGGCCTCGATGAAGGCTAATGTGACAAGATCACTTCTACCGGTCCATTCACTATAAAACTGTAACAGGGTGGAAACGGCAGCAGACAAAAAACATGAAAATGGAGAAACAAAGTAGTTCAGACAGAGACAGGCTACATAACTACACACATGAATGGCTGTAGTTCTTTACCCTGGATCTCTGTGGATCAGCAGAGATGAAATTAATCCGCAGGCTGATTTCGTAACTGTCCTCTTCTACCACAGCACAAACCACCTGGAGAACAGAAAACCCAGCATGAGCTGCATTTAAGAACTTGAGATGTAGTTCTATTGAAAAGCACAGGAATAAGAGGGAGCTGTAATAAAATCTACTTGATATAGTTATTTGAACTGTCCTATATGTCAGTTTAACTTTGACAGTTGATAGCTACCCACAGCTAAAACCACCCTCTGTGTTTTTAAATTATTGTGTCACTAAACATAGAAAAGTGCACACATTTTCCTCAAGCTTATCTTACCCTGCCCATCCGGGGCTCTCCAATCAGGGTTCTGAACTCACTGTTGTTCTGCGTGTAACTACGCAAGTGAGCACAGATATGATCCAACTGCTTCCTCCAGAACCCTGCAACCAAGCAAACTATTTAAAAAGCTATTGTGAAAGTGGCAGAAGCAGTTTCACACAAGACTAGAAACGACAGTAGTGTGCAGGTTATTCAGTGATTACAGATTTTACTGCACAGATTTATTACATTTCTGTTACTATAATATGTATCTTTGATGTGAGGTGCAGTTGTATGCTAAATATTCCAGACATTTTGTTGGTTTTTGTGTTAAAAAGTACTCACCTGCTACAAAGAACACATTTTATTACACGGTTACTGGTTGTCAAATTTAAAATACAGCTGTGGATCATGCAAAAGATAGAATTCATATTTCATTATTTATGGAAATTTGTAATCGTGGACCGACAACTCAGGTCCACCTAGACTGAACTCAACCTGGAACTGAAGCATAAAACAGTACCGCCCCCCCCCCCACGCACACACACACCTCCCTCACCCTACTCCCCTACTCCCTTGAACAACTCAGTCTTTAATTACCTGTTAAAATACTCTTCTTGTGTCATATTTATTGCTGTTTTGCATTTTTTGTAACTCTTCTGCATCTTTGCACACAACTCTCTGCTGCTAGAATTCAGGACCTGTTTAAATACTGTATTTATCCTCACTGTAGCTGTTGTCAGTTGCACTGAACACTGACTTGTCTTGTCTTGTCTTGTTGTATTGTTGCTCTTGTGTTGCACCATGGTCCTGGTGGCACATTTTTTCATTTCAGTATGTGTGTGATGATAGAAATGACAATAAAACTTACTTGACCTGACTTGACTAAATGTATTGCAGTGTATTTATACATTCAGATTTGTAAAAGAAAGAGGAGGATCGTATGGTTTTTAGCAGCTTTTTAAGGCCAGAGTAAAGGGCAGATCTGACACCGATGGGTAGTTGGTCCTAGCAGCAGACAGCATCGTAGTCTCAGCCTCAGACGTCACGCCCACGGAACGTTGGCTAAACGTCTGCTGCATATGGTACACTTAACTGGAAACA
>JBBPDE010021074.1:0-10806 GCA_037974605.1 Nannopetersius ansorgii
CTGAACTATTTGAAATTCAATTAAATAAAGCTTGAAACATTGGGGTGTTCTAAAACTTTTGACCGGTAGTGTATATTGCAAGGGTGACACCCATCATCACCTTTCCAAAATTAAGAAAGGTCTGTTAATTCTGTTTCAAAGGGTTACTCTCCCATCAATACAGTCCATATGAAAAATAAACTGCAAAACAGCCTGTTTTGCCATCATAGTTTTGTGATGTCACCAACAAAACACATTAAAATATATCTCAATCCGGCTGGAGCAGTTAGTCCCACCTATTCACGCACCAATTCACAAACACCTTTAAAGATTAGAATTTTTTTTATTACATTAAGACCTCTATTCATGGGAATACCCAGTAATTCCCATGGAGCTGTGATTGGTTGTCTGGTCAGAAACACTGTGACTGGTTTAGAGGCCTGTTTGCATATTACAGCCTTTTGCAATATCAGTATGGCAGAGACTGACATCACAATAACGATTAACAGGCACTATATTGTGTAGCCTAAGGTCAAAGCACCTCTCAAAGCATTGGTATGTTCCCAGTATGCAGTGGTTAATATCTACCAAGTGGACCATATTTATTATGCACATGGCTAACAAAGTCTGGTCCAATCCCAAAAAAGGCTGGTAATAGAACACACAAGCCATAGAGCTCACTGGGTATGGAGCAGCACAGCTGCGGACTGGTCAGAGTGCCCTTGCTGACCCCTGTCTACCATCCCAAATCCACAGAAATGAAAACAAGCTTTTTGTAGTTAAAATGATATGTATTGCCTGTCGGGACTGAGTGTTGAAACTGTGTACCACATTAACTACAGACACTGAAAAACCATTCTATTTTCCATGTGTATGGGCCTTTTAAAAACAGACTGAGCAATAATTTGATTTGTTTAGAACCTGGAGTACACAGTGGTGTTGGGAAAGGTGAAGAAGTGCTGGCGCAGCCTGTGGTAAGGTATCAGTGATTTTCAATCAAAGATTAGAAGATCTTCAATCAAAGCAATGTTGGTCACAGACTAACAGCGTGGGAAAAACTGCATGCCGGGTTGATTGCTTGGGTTTGATGAGTCATGAATCATTAGTCATGTCTGCAAACAGACGGTGGGAGCGCTCTCCCTGATAATAAAAACCACAAAAATGAAGACGTCAAGCAGCCTAAGGTAAAGGGGATACTAGAGAAGTCTTTCCAGAGATCTCACCTCTGCATCAGGAAAAAAGGAAGCTTGACATTAAGACTGAAGGAGATATTTAACAACTTAAAGGTGCATCCGTTTGCCTTGAGACTCTCTCTGGTTAAAGTTTTTGACGATGCTGCTGTTGCGAGGCCTCAGTTCAGTCAACCATGCAAAAAAGTGACTCATTACTGCACTAGTTAGAAACTGGTTACAAAATGACTTTAAATTAACATTCAAAAGAATCTAAAGGTAACAGCAGTGAACTAGAATTTTCCTCGCCATGTCCAAGGCATCGTGCAAAGGATGAGACAAGAAGGAAACCAAGATGGATGGCATCTGATTAAGCTTGCCAGCAGAGCTGAACCTTGATGCTGCTCAGTACAATCCCACACGAAAAAATCAAAGGAATTATCCGATACAGGGTGGTTAAACCAGGCCTCAGAAAAAAAAAGAACTAATTTGCTCAGAGTAGTATCATACCTTTGTGGTACTACTCCAATCCCAAAACAACATTCCTAGACTCATTATGTAGAACAGTGTTCAGTGTTCCACTGACTCCAAATCAGTCAGAACGTGTGTGGTGTCCAAATGTTGCATCTTTAGTTTACAAGTGGAGCCACGATGCTAACATTGCAAAAGTTAGTCAATAGTCATTTGAATCTTCTCTATAAATACATCCTCAAAACTTCTCTCAACCCACTCAAACCACATCCTGCTCTTCATTAATGTGTTTAGTGGATAGTATGGACGAAAAACTGATTCTAGCAATTTTGCTCTTAAGCCAGTTTGTGAAAACAGACCCTGTTGTGTAAAAAGGGTGCCTGCAGTGTTTGTTAATTTTTTAAAGCTCATAGTAAGTTATACTGCGTCCTTAACCACATCCACGAGCCTGTTCCACCTTAAAGAGTTAAAAGTGGTCTGAATGACGTTTTTAAGCGGATGTTCCATATTAAAATCAGTCAATGGAGTGTGCAAATGTGAAGATGTGAAGTTAATCTGAAGTAGGACACAAATAAGTTACACTGAACAAAATGTGAAGAAAATTTTACATTAGTCTCTGGTTTTTCACATTTCTGTTCTGGAACAGGATGATTACATTTCTGGTTGTGTTTGTATTTTGCTTTAGTTTTCCTTCTGGCAGCCAAACTCAAACTCGCCCCTTTCCAATAGATATTAGAAAAGGGTCCCTATTCCAATAAACGCAGAGTTTAATCCTGAGTCAGAGAGAGGGTTCTCCAGGGGAGTGATGTGGCAATGACTGACGGCGGCTAAATTAACGCAGCATCAGAGAATCCGTCTAGTAGCAATCCGTCGCAATAATACTTCCTGCCAGCAAAGTAATTAGCTCTATCTTATGACATGCCGCGCTAATACACGATATTAAGAAGGATGCTAATCTTTGTAATTATATATTTTTTTCCATAGAAGCACAGGGCGCAGTACCCCAGTCAAGGCCTCTTTTAGCCCAGTATCCCATAAATACATGGCTAATGCTTCCTCGTGCCCTTGAGTCTACATTTCATTGAAGAAGGTATTAATCAATACCAGTGCTATTAAAGGATTCAGGCTCCAGTTAATTCTGAGGAAAGAAACTTTAAACCTCTGGTTTAGTGAAGGTCTGCGAGGAAAGTGGGGGGGATTGGGCCTCTTGAATTATAAAGTACTGCACAAGGTCTAGACATGTATGATGCGTATTTAATTACTCTTACAGGGCACTTTATGTCCACCCACCTTAGATCTAAACCCACTGTCCATAACATCAAGTGCACTTAACAGATAGGTGCCACTGCCACTTCCATGTTAGTGTCACTGTTGTGCTGAGAATGAACCACCACCCATTTCTTCACTGGTGGTCCTGGGGTGGTACTGCCCATCAATGACGGATGTAAAGGGGGCTAACGAATGGTGCAGAGAAATGGACTACAGTCTGCAATTGTTTGTAAACTAAAAAGTGCACCTATATGGTCAGTGTGGCTGAAAAGCTGGACAATAAGAGCAGATAAGGGAAGTATACGTAAGGTATATACAGTAAACCCTCGATAATTCGCGGTCCCGGCTTCAGTCTCTCGCATATTTCTTATAAGAACTGAACTGATAGCTGTTGACGGATATACCCCGCTTTTTTGCGATGCCCAGTCCTCGTTCTCGAATGGTATTTTGGGGCACATTTAGGGTTTACATAAAAATAGTTTTGTTTTTTTTGTTTTTTTAAACTCATCACCTACTCGTAGTTTTTCACTTTATGCGGGTGGTCTTGGAGCACAGGGGTTTACTGTATGTGGATACTCAATGAAGTCACGGTTTAAGGCTTACATTTCATTCTGTGAGAAAGCACATCCCAATGGTCAAAGTTTTTGCAGTTTTGCAAGCCATTAAAGAGTTCCCACCTACTAAGAACAGATAATGTTTCTCTTTCGTTACCAGTTCTCTCCTTCATTAACATGTAAATATGGCATCAGAGTGTAGCGGATCAATGATGAGCGAAACAGAAGGAGAGTTGCCAGAAGTTCTCCAGACAAAACAGTGTCTACATTTTGACAGACCCAGACTGGAACAGAGTCCAGGAGCACTAAGAGAACATCCCACCAAACACTAAGGAGTAGAACAGCTCAAGAGGGTCAATGACCCTACATTTTCTACCACTTATCTGTCGAAGTCTATTGTGTACAAACCGTTCCACAATATAAAAGGCTTTTCACAAGCAGACGAGGAGAGCTCCGTCACAGGCAGCCTTTTAAAAGGTGCCCATTCAGAACGCGGTATCCGGTTCGAAGCAAATTTCTGTGGTTGTCAAGGCAGCAAGACAGCCATTAAATCACCTGGTTCCATTACAAAATCAATTACTTCACTGCGCTTACATGCTCTCTCAGATCCAGTCTAATGGCTAAATAACATCAGAGAAGGTCGTTCGTGCCGAGGGGATTCGGACAGGCAAATCTTTATCTGAGGCCGTTACCAGAAACTTCTCTGCCTTCACCACAATGCAGAGTCATCTTAGACTGTTATTTGAAGGTGTACATTTGATGAAGCAAAGAGAAGCATGGTCTAGCATCAATAACTGTCCTGGAGATGCAGAAATAATGCACACTAAAAAGCCTTGAGCAAATTATGGCCTAAGTATATTAGATTGCCAATTCACCTGTCCAGCAAATTTTGGAATTACCCTGCTCTAACAAACCTGATTCAATCAAGACTATCCTGGACTGAGGTGGGAAAATGTGATCTGTGGGGAAAGAACCAATTCCACAAAACACAGGTCTACTCAGCAACACTTGCATTACCTTAGACCGCGGGGGGCAGCCGACAGCCAGGCGCTGCAGGTGTTCAGAGGTGTGGCTGCAGGAGAGCAGGTCTGAGCAGCAAGCCGTTCGGCCCAGCCTCTTCATTAGCGAGGAGATGATGCTGCAGCCACAGCCACACATTGACTTGCTCATCAGACACTAACGTTTCAGGCACAGATGTAGAGGTATATCCCTGTCCACAGAGGGCCCAGAAGCTCCTAAAAGTCCTACAGTCAGAAATGAAGGTTGAAGTCAGAAGTCACAGCAATTGTCAAGTCACGTGTGCCACCTTCTGGAAGTCGGGAAAGAATGGAAGTTCAGACTAAGACATCCACATCAGAGGGTACAGAAGATCATCTGATAAGTGGCTTTGTGAGGACAGTGACTGAAGGCAACCTTCTATGCACCTTCCTTTCTTTTTCCAGTCAGAAACTTCCTACAAAGGTTCGGGATACTTCTGGTGCAGGGTGATCGCAAGATGACTGCAAGAACTTCTGCAGAAAGCCAGTGCCCCAGCAGTGTCTGTACAGCACGAAGATGCACTTGCAGCAGGTAGTGGATCTTCAAAACCGCCTTTCCAAGGGAGCTTGTAAAAAAAAAAAGGCTTGCGTTTACCCTCAGTCCACTTACCACTGAGCTGCTAGCGATGCTCCGTACCTTCCCACTCTCGTCTCTCTCGCTCCCTCTCCTCCCCAGTACACTCTCCTCTTCCCAGCATCTTGTCGCACGGCCTCCCTCCTAGCCCCTCCCTCCTTCTCGCTCTCTCTCTCCCTCTCTCTCGCTCGCTCTCTGGCCGTCGGCTGGCTCCACAGTCACAATCAGGGATAGTGCCTCTAATTCTCCACAGACGCAGGTCCTCATCGTTACAATCCTGGATTTCAGAGTCTCTCAGAACAGCCTCCCCACTGTACGGTTTCTGACGCAGCTCACAAGGACGTGATGACTGCAGTGATCATTGTTTACATTACTGCAAGTTCATCCCCCTCCCCAACCACTCAGCACAAATACCTTTTACTGAAATTACGCCTCCGACACCAGCCCACTCAACGGAGACTTCACGTTGGAACGCTAAATAGAAGAGCAGAAATAATTGAACTTGCAGTAAATGGGCACTTCCAAGACTGCAGAAAAAAGAAGGTACAGTGAAAATGCTAAATAACTATCAGAGGCTGCAAATGAATCAATACTACTTACAGCACTAAAATAAAGAGGAATTAATAGAAAATGAAGAGGGTTCCGGGAACAGATCAACACTTTGCTGAGTGGTGACACGGCTTGCATTTTTCAAAGGAGGTACAAACTGGCTGAGCACTTGGATTTCAAAGCAACTAAGAGGATAGCTTCCGTCTGAATGAGCCACTTCCAGACGTCCGACTCATACGTCGTCCCTCCTTTTCTCCTCTTTTCTACCCCCACATCTCCCTCACTCTTCCTTCATTCTCTAAGAACCGTGAGCTCAAATCCGATGAGCCCGCAGATAGGGATTCCCCGGAGCCTGGCGGGAGATATGCAAATGATCCACTTCATCAGCGAATCGTAATGAACTGATAAGGGGAAGCTGATGAAGACTTCGAGTCATTGGATGAAGGGAAGAGTTGCATGCCAGCGTGCTCTGGGGCCATATCAGGCATTTCGGCTCCAGGCACCCAGCCAGCCAGCTATAAATAGCCTGGGAATAATAATCAGCAGGATCTCCTTTCATGATAACGGGCGTCAATGGGGCTAAAGCGCTACAAATGAGTTTGCACCGAGACAGACAAACGGCAGCTTTGGATAAAGTTAATCCACGCTGGTGAAAACGGATACTAATGTCAAGGATGCCGCAAAAGAATCAACTGTGTCTGCTGTGAAAAGTGGCAATTTTACTATATCTATACAACGGCATCTCAAAGCAGGTAAGCGTAAATGACTCGGCAAGTCTGAGGACTCTCTCTCTGTGCATCCCACCTGCTCAGTATGCAGCCAGTCAGGTGTGCTCAGTCGAGCATTGAGCAAGAAACGCCTGGAAGCACACAAGCCTGAAATCACTGGAAATTGACTGCAGTTAGCGTCTCTAAAGGTATGGAAACAGAGGTAGGAGTCGTGGAGTAACAGGCACTCATCCCTGTGATTGGGCTGGAAAATGAAATAGGAGGAAGAAGGGAAAAGTACAAGAGCAAGGAGTATTAATGGTGGTCCTACCCTGGAAAATATCTTTTTTTAACCATTCGGAGGTGAATGCAATCTCATGGCTGTAAAGATTGCTTTACAAAATACTGTTATTTAAAAGAATATGTATGATCGTTGTATTTAAACTTTGCAGGACTGTATCCGCTATTGAAAATATTATCAATTGCAGAGATGAAAGTAGTAATTCCCATTTCATTGCTATGTTTGGCTGAAAAGTAAAGAAATAAAACATAAATAGAAACAACAGGGCTTGAATAAGCCCAGAATCCGTAGCCTATATTTAATGCATTGTGGGTGCATAAACGGACCAGAGACCTCATGTTAGATTAACAAGCAAAATAATTAGCCATGTAGTGAACCACTGTTTTAAAATGAGTGGGATCAATTATGCAAAAAAATTATCCAAACTTTGTGCTGTTAAGAGAAGTTTCAAAACGTTCTCAGGTGAAACCTGCAGCAAATTAAAAGTTGTCTTGGCATTGCTATTCATTACAGTCCCTGGATTCTCTAAGCACTGTTTAACCTCATTGCCAGTGTAAATAGGCCAAATCAACAAAGCCTTGGAAGCTCGACAAGAACTGATCGAGTCTTCTAGCCTGAAACAGAAATTGATAAAGCAGGACAGAAACAGAGGGAGAATCTATACGGCTTAAGGACTTCGAAAGTCTTTAGACACTTTTACACCATTAACTGCAGACAGAGGGACAAACAGATAAATAAATAAATAAAGGGGGAGCATTCAAATGGTGCATTCACCTCCCATCTCAAAACTCACAGCAATGTGAAAAGCGTCTTTCCGTCTGAGGGACGGTGATGATTAAGGCTCTTAAAGAGGTTTCTGATCCCCAGAGAAGAACATCTTATGCAATAAAATGAAAGCATTTACAAGAAAAAGGAAACGAGCAAAAGAATAAAGCACAATGTGCAAAACTGAGAAGAACATGCTGATAAAATCTTGATATAGGGGATCCTGCAAAGTTACTGTGATGGACTTTTAAAAACCAGAGGTGAGAAGATCCTATTAGAACATCATTTAGCCTGATCTCTGATTTGACAGAAATATCCCAGTGTTTCATTAATTGTATTAAGAGGTTGACGCCCGAATTTCACCAATTTTAATCTCTTTCAGCACAGGGAATGATGGGCGAGGTGAAAGGCTGAGCTGTTCATTATTTATGAATATTGCTTTTCACTGTGTCAGCTCCCTGCCTTTCTGATCGACCTGCAGAGATAAGAGTGGCTTTCAGACAGAGAGAGAGAGAGAGAGAGAGAGAACAAAAGAGCGTGAGAGAGGTTGAGAGAAAAGGAGGGAAAGAGAAAGAACAAAAGAGGGAGTGAGAGAGACATTAAGAGAGATTGCGAGAAAGAAAGAGAAGGAGAGAAGAAAGAATGAAAAAGACAGAGAAAGAGAATGAAAGAGAAGGAGAGAAAGAGACTGACAGAAAAGGAGGGAAAGAGAGAAAGTCAGAACGAGAGAGAGAAAGAGAGACTGAATGAATGAGTGAGAGGGAGGGGGATAGACAGAGAGAGAAAGAGATTCTGTAGTCTGTCAAATGACTGTATGGATCATGTGATCATTATAGGGCACATTTTCAATTAAAGAAAGATGCCACACTGCCCCCTTTACTTCCTTCAGTGTATTACAATCTGTCAGCTCTAACAGACAAATGAAATACTCAATTTTGTTATGGAGTTGTATGGCATGCACTATAATTATGAGTTAATGTGCTGCAGTCTAGGAAGAACCATCTGCTAACTGTAGTCCCCTGAAAACAATATTTGCAAAGTAATTTCTTAGCAAAATTAAAAACTACTGCAGAGTCAGCTACCATCTGCCATGGACACCGAATGAGTCACCACTGAGGCATTACCTTCTTCAGAAAAGGAAAGTATTCAAGAGGAATCTTCAATCTCTACAGGCAACGACCAATTTTCTTTTTGTACTCAAATAAAAAAACATATGAGGTTTAAAAAACAGAACACGACAGACGACTGTACAGATACATAGAAAAGAGAAATTGTGGAGCGTTCCTTTACTGAGAAAAAAACCCCACCAGATTGCATATACCTCTCTTAAGAACAGGGTCCTATTATGGGCTGTCAGTTTCTCGGAAATACTACTAGAATGGACACTGTCAGTCTAAGACTTCAGAAAATAAATAAAAGAGGCAATTATCCCCACGTCTCGAAAAAGGCCATCCTCCTCAGCGAACTTTTTCATCAAAAGGTCATTTCCACAGAAGCCTGAGTGGGCTTTAAAATAAACTCTAGCAGAGAGAACAGCAGGGGGGGAGAAGTGGCAGCTTCTTCTAAAGAGGAAATTATACATGCATTAGGGATGCTTGGCTGGAATCATCCACTATCAGAATGGGCAGGTTTTTGCTCCCTGAAGAATGTATTTCTATTTTGGCAAATTTAAAATGACACTGTATTTGAACACCGCATCTGTATGAAAATGTTCTGTACAAGTCACTGTGTTAAGCAGGCATAATGTTCCAATTCCCATGGAAAGAAAGACGTGGAGATGAGTTTTGGAGCTTCATGTGCGAAATTAAGGTTTTAAATCAGCATCTTTATGAGTATTACAACGATTCCATCTCAGTGTCCGTTAAGTTCCTACACAAACACCTCATTCTGCTTTATGAGGTACTGATTAGTGATCACATGAATCATGTATTATTATTATTATTATTATTATTATTATTATTACATCTAATTTAATTAGGAAAAGTATAAAAACTAGGGCTGCACAATATATCGCGAATTTATCGTCATTGCGATATCAACATGCGCAATATCCATATCGCCAAAGACTGCCTGAACTGCAGTAAATGGTGTCATAAATGGTGCCCAGAGCCACAGAGAAGAGGGCAAAAAAATCACTGAGCTGTTTCTTCATCTTCTGTGCTGCTGTTATAGATTCTTCCTTTTGCTATTTTTTTCTGGCTAAGAACAAAAATAAATGTAAACATAATTTAAATTATTGTAAGATTATTGAAAAAATATTTTCAGATTTTATTTCAACAATGTTCAATGCTTCAAATGTTTAATGGGAGGCATTAAATGCTCTGTTTAAGTAAATTCTTTTAAAAAAAAAAAATGGAATTGCTTTTTGTTTTTTTCTGCATAGACTAGTCAGCGTCTGGAGTCTTTATTACCAGCAAATCCAAAGCAGAAAAACATTAACACTATAAAGGCTAAGTTTTTACTCACTTATTGCATGTGATATCGCCATGGCAACACTCAACATTATCACATATTTTCCTACTATCGTGTAGTAGTAAACCCTAATAAAAACACTGCAGTAATTAACACACTTCTCTTGCAATGAGACCAGATGGATGGTGAAACACTACTAGAAGCTCATCAAAAGTAATTATTGCCATTTTGTTTGAGTGAACAAGAGATTTGTTTTCTTTGAAATATTCAAGGTCTGTAAACACTGCATCATTTTCCAAAAAACAGTAAAGTTTCAAATTTCATTCCCGAACCGTACAGTCTGTGCATGGAAGCTAGAAAAGCTCATTTTAAAATCATAGTTATGTGACTATGTACACATTTGCATATATCTCCTTATCCTTAGGAGTGTTCCAGCCCTGTGCTGCTTTAGCAATGAGTTGCAAAACAGGGCAATCGGAAAAGAGATCATTTACATAAATCAAGCTTAAAGGCACAGTAACCAAAACACCCTGTTGAATTGTAAGGGATAAACAGAGGTTTGAAAATGGTCATGCAAAAAATAAATGATGACGAATCATGATTTTTTTGATCAACTGATATTTTTGGCCCTCTAATCCACAGGGGGCTTACATGATACTTCGATTCATCGAAACACCTCGTAACCCTCGCCTGGAGCTGTGATTGGTCACCCTGGCGCAAACAGTGTGACTGGTTAGAGGCTCATTTGCATATTACAGCGAATAAAGTAAAAAAAACAAACTAGAAATAAAGAGTCAGTCAGAAACACACACACACCACTCTAACTGTTTAAACCAAAGGTTCTGTCTACACAGCTTTCATTGTTCCACACAAGTCACAAGCACCGTTATCAGTAATCAGCAAGGCGGCTGCACCGACACCACTCACTTAAAACCTCTATTGTGTATTACACACACACACACACACACACACACACACACACACACACACACACACACACACACACACACACACACACA
>JBBPDE010021094.1:0-10805 GCA_037974605.1 Nannopetersius ansorgii
CATTTTCAAGTTCAGTCAAATATTACTGACATAAGATTAGCCACCTAAGCAAAACAAGCCAGCTTTCCACAAAAGGTTACTATGAAAATTATGATAAAAATACGTTTTTGTGGAAATAACTTAAATCCATTGTTTTTTTGAGGTCATACTACATGACATCCAAATATGGCAACTCCATTACAGCAGTTAAAAAGGTTCTTTTTTTAAAAAAACCGAGAGAGTTACAAACCTGCTTTCAGCTTCCATAGGTCTATGACAAAATGCTGGATGATGCAAATTCCCGTCTCTCTTCATTTTGTGATGGTCGCACTGCATGGTATTTAATGAAATGCACATCATCGGACAAATGATGTCCACCCCATCTTTGTGCTTGTGCTTTACAAGCCTTAATGGGAAACTTCTGTGTATTTTATGTGATTACAAGGCACAGAAATATAGACTTACAGACACTGAGATATGAGTTTACAGTTATTCTCATAAAGACATATTGATGTGCCGTGACACAAAATGGAAAATATTTGAATGACCTTTCAATGTTTTTTTGTGTATGTAGAAACAATTGTGCCTCAATAATTCTCTAAACCTTGATTGTTTAATTGATGTCAAACAAATTTTAGTAACATTTACCAGCTTACCAAAGTCTCATTACTAAAACAAACCAAGATTTGAAGAGAAATTCCAAGATGACGCATACCTATTGGCAATTGTGGTGTAAGAGATTTAACAAATGTATTATTTCTCAAATAAAAGTGAAATTAATTATAAGGACTCCATTTACAGCTCATGCATTTAGCCCATGTGTGTTTACTCTGTCTGGTCAGCCAGACTGAAACCCATTCACTATGTGGACAATATGCAAATCAGCTCATATACAACAGCCAATTGGCTGCGCTTCTCCTCGTTTTTCTGTTCCGTTTAAAAGAAAAGCCCAGTTTCACAGCGACACAGTGTTTATAAGAAGAGGCTGTCGAGAATGATTATCCTCCTGTCATGAGCTGTGTGAGTTAAAAGGATGAGGTGAGGTGAAGTTTAACTAAACTGGACCTTTATTTGAGCTGAGCAGCTCATCAGCAGGATCACGATCCCAAACGTTCTTCATAATTGTGCCAAAATAATATCCAGTCCAAGGAAAAGCGGAAAGTTTAGAGAGTGATGTCTCGTCTTCCCCAGTCTCAAGATATTTCTCCCATTGAGCTGCAGGGACCAGCTGGAGACGCACATGTTCGAAATGATCTTCAGAAAATCAGACGGAACTGTTTGCTGCTTAAACAGGTGCTGGGAGGGTTTGGGTACAAGTTATTTCCTAAAACTTCTGGAAATGATGTGGCATATCTGTGCTGGGAGGGGCTATTTTGATTAAACTTGTACATAAACTTATATATAAACTGCACTTACAGTGTATACTGTTACATTAGTCAGTTACATTTGTTTTAAGTGTTAATATTTTCCTGTAATAATATTTTTAAAACAGCTTATTGTTTAATCTGAGAGTGGGTCTAAACTTGTGTATTTGTTTGAAATGGGCCTTGGAAGGCTTTACCTCCCCATTACCAGTGTTGCCATTTCTTGTATTCCACTTGAAGGCTTGTGTAGGTTCACTGGTGGGTTTGGAGAGTAAATAAAATGGCTATAATTATGTGGGAGAGGCTCGCCGCGAGGCCAGCCCTCTGAACTCCCTCTGAGCACGGACCGAGACACAGACCAGGGATCCATGCAGACTTGTGGTTTTTATTTAAAGCAAAATAAAAATAAACAAAAAAGGGTTCGATGGCCACCAGGAATCAGAATCATGAAAAACAGACACAGGCAGGGTAGTTGAGGTGATGGAGACATAAGGGAGAACTGAAACACACAGACTATAAATACAGGACTAAATCACGAGACAGAACTCAGGGCAGGTGAAAACAAAGGACACGTGACACAAACACAAACATAGAACATATCAAAATAAAAGCCCCAAAACCAAACAAAGACCCAGAGAATAACCAGAACAGAACAAGCACAAAAAGGAAACAGAAGGCAGTGGCCCTAGCGGCCACTGACCATGATAGTACCCCCCCTTTAATGCTGCAACTCCGGAGCGGCCAGGCCCAAAAACGGGCAGAACATCAAAAAAAAAACACAGTTCCAAGTCCTTGGTGCCGGGCTGGCTGCCTCGCAGCCTAGACGTCACGGCAGAGGACTGTAAGGCCTTGTCCTTGCCCTCACGGTCCGGGTCCTCTTCCCAGGACCTCAATCTGATCCAGGTGGCTTTTCCACCACCTGGCAAGCCTTTGGCGGGCAGGGTGCTCTCTGTTCCTGAGTCCAGGCTCCGTGGCCAGAGCCTTACTGAGCACCCCACCCAGGCAGACAAGCAGCCCCCTCCGGGAGGCTGGTCGGGTCCCTTCATGGACCCCTTGTTGGCAGGCAGGCCGGCCGGTAGGCAGTCCCCTCCGGGAGACTGGACGGACCCCTCGCTGAAAGGCGAGCAAGCAGGCAGACAGACCCCTCCAGGGAACTGAACGGGCCCCTCGCTGAAAGGCGAGCAGGCAGGCAGACAGACCCCTCCGAGAGACTGGATGGGCCCCTCGCCGGCAGGCGAGCAGGTAGGCAGACAGACCCCTCCGGGAGACGGGCCCCTCGCTGGCAGGCAGGTGGACTGTCTCCTCCGGGAGACTGGACAGGCTCCTCGCTGGCAGGCGAGCAGGCAGGTGGACTGTCTCCTCCAGGAGACTGGACAGGCCCTTCGCTGGCAGGCGAGCAGGCAGGTGGATTGTCTCCTCTGTGAGACTGGACAGGCCCCTCGCTGGCAGGCGAGCGGGCAGGCAGACTGGACAGAACCCTCGTCGACAGGCGGGCTGGCCCCTCCGGGAGCCAGGACGGACTCCTTGTTCACAGGCGGGCTGACCACATGTCTTGGCCAGCCGGGGATTCTACGACAGTAGGTTGGCTACACGAGCCGGAACCATCAAGAGCTAGGCTAGTTGGGGCTAACCGGTCTATGGGCCCTCTGTTCAGGCCGGGGAAACAGGTCATTATGCCAGGCTGGGAGCTAATGCTCCGAGACCCGTGACTTGGGCCGGGGGACCCTAAAACTAGTCCAGCTGGGGGGCTAAGGGCTACAGGCTCGTTAATTGAGCCAGAGAACCCAGGAACTAGGCTAGTCGGGGAGTCAATGCTCAGCGGCCCGTGACTCAGGCCGGGGAACCCTATAGCTAGTCTAGCTGGGGGAAAACAGCTCACAAACTCCTCACTCGAGCCAGGGAAGCCTACAGCTAGGTTAGGTGGGGAGCCAACGCTCACAGGCCCGCTGCTCGGACCTGGGGACCCTAAATCTAGCCTAGCTGGGGATGAACTGCTTAGGACAGGGGCGACTCTGTCAGGGGCTACTCTGTCAGGGGCTGCACCATCAGGAGCTTCACCGTCAGGGGCTGCACCGTCAGGGGCTGCACCGTCAGGGGCCGCAACGTCAGGGGCCGCACCGCCAGGAGCTGCACCGCACCACCAGGAGCTGCACCTCACACTCGGTCACAGCCACGCCCTCAATCACAGCCACGCACTTGGTCACAGCCACGCACTCGGTCACAGTCACACACTCGGTCACAGTAACGTATTCTGTCACGACCTCACACACGGTTACAGCTTCACACATAGCCTCACAAGCAAGACTGCTAGCCGGACAGTTAACTGGAGCCACACAAGCAGGCCCGCTAACCGGGCAGTTAGCTGAAGCCCTACTGGGCCTGCTAGCCGGGCTGCTCCCCGAAGCTTCACTACTAGGCCCGCTAGACGAGCTGCTAACTGAAGCCACCCAAGGCCCGCTAGCCGGGCTGCTAACTGGAGCCACACAAGCAGGCCCGCTAACCAGGCATTCAGCTGAAGCCCTACTTTGCCCGCTAGCCGGGCTGCTCCCTGAAGCTCCCTGAACAGAAACCCCACTACTAGGCCCGCTAGCTGGGCCGGGGAGAGTAGCAGCTAGGCTAGCCGGGGAGCTTGATGCTAAGCTAGGCGGGGAGCGACTGCTCACGGGCCTGTCACTCGGGCCTGGGGACCCTAATTCTAGCTTAGCCAGGGAATTAACGTGATCAACAGGGGCCTTACTGTGTGAGTCATGAGTGGGCGGGTAGCCAGCTGGAGAACGGGGGGCGGCTTTGGAACGCCCTACGCAGATCTCGTGCCTCGGCTCCGCGTCGGTGGAGCGCCTAACCGGGAGGTCGAGCACGCAGCCTCCCTGGACAAACTCCTCCCACTCCGCATCTGAGTCTACCTCCTCGGAATCAACCACGTCACTCCGGACAGCGGTGGGGAAAGCGGTGAGCTAACAGAAGTTGGCTTGGATGGGCCCTGGAGGTGCTCCACGAGCTCACTGATGGTGGTTGTGAACCACTCCAGCTGTTGTTGGTGGGCTTGGAGCTGGTCGTGGAGCAGCAACGCCTGGTCGGCCTCTCTAGGCCCGCTAACTGGAGCCTCCTGAACTACAGGCCCGTTAGCCAGGCTGGGGGAAGTAGCGGCTAAACTGAGCTTCTGAGCTAACCTTGGGGTTCTCACTATTGTTGTGGGAGGGTGGACAGCTGGAGCGGTCGGGTAGTGGATGCGTCCCTGGAGCTCGCAGACGGCTTGTGCGAGCTGCTCCAGCCATTGTTGATGCTCCTTGAGTTGGTGGAGGAGCGGGAGCGCCGGGCCTGCCTTTTCCCCAGCGTCTCCATTCCGCACTCAGCCGGCCTCGTGCTCCACATTTCTTTCGCCTGCGCTTCTTTGTTGTAGTGACAAGGGGTGTGATCTCCGGGAGATCGTCGTCCTCTGAGCCCCACGGGAGACGGTCCCACGGCAGCTCCCATGGGGGTCGGTTGCTCTGGAACAGCGAACCCTTGTCTTCAGAGTCCGCTGCACCACACCCTTTCGCCCAGGCGATCGCGTCGCTGCGCCAGTCGCGGGTTTCTTCCTCTAAGGGGTCCGTGTCTGGGTAGTCTTCCGCCCATGCACGCATGGCGGCATTCCAGGCACGGACCTCCTCGCTCCGATAAGAGCGTGTGGGTGGGGAGGCCGTGGAAGCTCCGCGTTCCCTCCCTTTGCGCCTCTTTGCCCCAGAGCCCTCGACCGGCAGGCTGAGGAGAAACCCGATGAGGTCAAACTTTTTCCCCTCGCCCACCGACTCGTTCGCTTCCTCCAGGAAGGCGGTTTGGTTATGATGTCTCCATCTGTCAGAAGGCTCACCTTGAGGCCAGCCCTCTGAACTCCCTCTGAGCACGGACCGAGACACAGACCAGGGATCCATGCAGACTTGTGTTTTTTATTTAAAGCAAAATAAAAATAAACAAAAAAGGGCGCAATGGCCACCAGGAATCAGAATTATGAAAAACTGACACAGGCAGGGTAGTTGAGGTGATGGAGACATAAGGGAGAACTGAAACACACAGACTATAAATACGGGACTAAATCACAGGACAGAACTCAGGGCAGGTGAAAACAAAGGACACGTGACACAAGCACAAACCTAGAACATATCAAAATAAAAGCCCCCAAACCCAACAAAGACCCAGAGAACAACCAGAACAGAACAAGCACAAAAAGGAAACAGAAAGCAGTGGCCCTAGTGGCCACTGACCATGACAGACGTCTAGTTCCATTCACCATACTAAGTGTCCCCACAGTGAACCATTTCGCACCAACCCACACTGAATGACTTTGTTTCAGCAACTGAATTACGCAGACTTTGTTTTATATTGGTGAAATGTTCCTTCATAAGTCTATCAAATTTGATTGGGATGACAGCCCAGATTTCTCAAACACAGCAAATCAAGAAGCCTAGTTCAGGATCAGCACATTGTTTTGTGAAATCGTATTTTTAGAATATAAACAGAAAGCAAAAGAGATTCTGAATTAGACGTTGGCTGAATGTGAACCGGAGTCTTTAGCTTTAGACTGTCAGCAGTGACGACGAGGAAGAGCTTCGTGGAAAAGGCCACTGAAACAGTCGTATCAGTTTGTGCCTCGTCATGCGAACCTGAGGCTGGTGCTTAGATAACACAGTGTCCTTTAGTCCTCTGGCTCTGCCCCTCGTTAACCTCTAGACCGTGTGGAGACAAAAGCAGATCAATTATGAGAGAGCGCTGCTTCGTGGCACGGCCTCGTCATCGTAACGCAGTGTGACCCAGCAAGGACTCCCCTGTTCTCTGCGCCTGTGGAGATGAGACTCTACTGGGGCAGATTTACGCTTATGTTCATTTACGAGACGCTCTTATCCAGAGCGACGTACATCTGTACTTTATACTTGTAAAGCTAAACTCAAATTAGCACTTGCTTTTTACCAAGTTACAGCCAGATAAGTTGCATACCTTAACAAACCCTGCACGAAAGAAACAAGTCAGATGTTAATACACAAGAAAGGAAAACAGCTAAAATGTTTTTTTTATATATATATATTTTTTTAGTATTTAGGATATGATGTATAAGAGATAAATGAGAAGACTGGTTTGTCACCAAGGAGCTCCTTGAAGAGGTGGGCTTTGAAGACAGCGAGGGAGTTCTAAATGCAAGAGAAAGCTTGCAAGAGGGTATTATCACATAATGTTAACACGATCAGCACAAATCCTTGCCAGAAGCGCAACAAATGGTAAGGTCCCCCATTTGTTGATGCTCAAAGTGTCAGATGTTATGTTGAGCTTTGTTTGATGTTCCTGTGTCATGTAGAACCAAAGTTAGTACCACTATATTATAATAAAAACCACTACTGAGGTTTTAAATTTTGGAGTCACTTGCAACCCATAAAGAACAAAAATGAACAAACTTCTTTTATTTTAGGTGTTAGAAAAAAACAGAAAAAACACAAGCTCTTTAAACTCAGAAGAGATTTCAGAATAATCTCCTCTTACAAAACAGTTTAGACCGTTTTTTCTTTGTTCATGCTGAGCTTTGTTCTGTGTTTCTGTGTCACTTAGAACCAAAGTTACCGTAATTTAGAAACATGTTATAATAAAAAACACTATTGAGGTTTTAAATCAGATTTTACAGTTACACTGAGTTCTAAGGGTTAAACATTTTACTGTCTGTGTACCTGTGCATGTGCTCTTATCTGTTCTTTTTCTTCATCATCCCTATTATTATATTATTGTACTGTACTGCACAAGTTGAGACTACTGTGTGGAGAACATTTTGAACACACAAAGAAAAGCCATTAAATATGAATTTATGCCATAATATCGAACAAGAGACTGAAAATCCATTCAGCACTCAGTAGCAGTCAGACCCAGCTCTGAAGGGACTGCCACAAATCAATTTCTAACAAGCTCAAGCTAAAGGCGGGTGCACCCAAATCTCTTCTCCCTGCATCCAGACTAATTTCCACAGATCCAGGCCCTATTCAGTAGCCCTGGCTCATAACACAGAAATGTCATTTATTTTATAAATGATTAAATGATAATAATTATGATTATTTATTATAATAATAAAGAGTTTATGTAGCATGTAAACCTTGCCACACGGGAGCAAATCCTACATTTTTAAATATACTTATAAGTACAAAAGACAGTTATAATTCAGTTTAACACAACCTCTCAACCTCTCTTTATCCCTTAGGCCTAAAAGGGTTTTTTTTGTTACAGTGCCATTAAAATAGTTAACTGGTCTCTTGATAGGTCATCCAGAATTGTGCCACCTTCAAATATAGTACAGGTTGAAACCCTCTCTATAACTTCATTGTTAGTGGGCGGAGCTACTGCTGTAGAATGTGTGTTGGTTTTTGTTACATCTTGAGAACAGCAAATTCATAACAGTGTGTCAAAGTGAATTAAATGTGTTGAAATGTCAACATTGTTCATGTAATTTGTCAAACTTTGTCAAAATTGGTGCTCTAAACTTCTAAAATGTTGTGCTTGGTCCAAGCATAAAGAGACTAATTTGCAGAAACATTATTACATTTTGAAACAGGAATTTAAAATGTATTGCTTTTGTGATTGTAGGTTATATATGCCGATTATAGCATTTTAGCACCGCCCATTCACAAAGATGTTATAAGAAGTGTTTCAGCTGAGCTGCTTCTGAATGCAAATCAAAGCTAAGGTGATTTTCACTTATCAGTGCAAACACAGTTTAGTTCTATGAGATTAAAGAGAGGCTTGAAATGGACATCATAAAATAAACCCACAAAATGTTATAGATCAGCAGTGAAAAAAATATGGTCCCTTTGATTTGGTCCCTTTCACCAAATCATAGGCCACGACTTTGAGTGCCTGGGAAGGGGAACAAGCTCTTCCCTTACTTCAAAGCTCAGCCCTTCAGACAGCCGGCTGTTGTAATGATGCTTCGTTCATTTTGTATGCCTGAGAAAATATTTAGTTGAAATGTTCCTGGAAAGTCTATAATTTATGAGCCCTCTAACATGGTGACAAACCTTGTTGCGTTTGAGTGTGAGTCTATTAGTGTGTGGCCTTGCTGTTGCCGGGCTCTGTGTTGCTTCATTAGGCAGATGTCTCAGCAGCTTTATCATCCAGCCGAATGCGAGCATGCCCTCGAAAGAAACAATCAAATGCTTATGAAGCCTTTAGGAACACCTGCCAATTAGGTTGGACTGCATCCACTTTATTCATACCCTCAGACCATCTCCAGATATAACTTGGGTACTATCAAGGTTGGGGGGGAGGGGATGTTGAAACATCCTAAGTAGGGCAGTAAAATATATGGTCTGTAATATTGATATTACAGAAGGCTGCAATATGCAAATGAACCTCAGACAGAGATGTTCACAAGTCCAAGTCAAGTCTCAAGTCTTTGTGCTCGAGTCCAAGTCAAGTCTCAAGTTTTTGAGTGGCAATATTTACAAACGGCGACTCTAAATGTGGGATTTTTGAGCTGTAAATGTTGAGCTCTAAATGTTTAGAACATATGCTAATTGGCCATGCCCCGCAATTACAGTTGGCTGTTACTTAGCAGGGGGCGGGACTGCGTGCTGTGATATGCCCTCATCAACATGGAGGATTTGCCTTAAGTCATCTTAAATCTAAATATTAAATATGAAAAATATATCTCATACTCTAAATATGAAACTCCACAGTTAGATGGGGCTCGGTGACCCCTTTCCAACGATCGCTCGAAAACCGTTATTAGCTGAAAACCGTTCATCTCAGACAAAAGTAATGGGACACCGGGGCGAGGTGAATGGTTTTCAGGTCGTTGGAAAGAGTGTGAGACATAAATAAATAATTCTATGAAATGAACATGGTTTACGAGGTATGACTTACGAGTCACAGCACCCGAGTCCGAGTCAAGTCTCAAGTCCTTGAGGGCGAGTCTAAAGTCAAATCACAAGTATTTCTTTGTGCGACTTAAGTGCGAGTCTCAGACTCGAGTCCCCATCTCTGACCTCAGACTAATTAGTGTTTCTCACAGGTTGACCAATCACAACTTCAGTTGAGTTACTGGGTGTGTTACTGATGAATCAAGTAGAGCTTTTCCACTGGTGCAAGGAACCGCGCTCAACCGCAGGCAAATGTTTTTCCATTACAAATAAACCGACCCATAGACAAGCCGAACCCGAGCTTCTTGACAGCAAGGCTAAAAACGGGCTGCAGCCTAGCTGACTGCATCACTGCTTTCTGATTGGTCGAAATGTCATCACAACACCGAAAGAAGTCACTGTTTTTTACTGTCTGTGCAAAAAAAAAAAAAAATACAACAATAGAGACGCAAACTACCAACTGGAAAGTGGATGAAGTACAAGCTCGACTGTCTGCTGTTTGGGCTGAAGATAAATTTCAGTGGGAGTTTCTACGACAAATTTATCTTTAACTCTGTGAGAAATGTGAAGAAGATCCAGGACGTCACTAATAAGTTCTCTTTCATCACACGCAGAGAAAAATATAAACTCAAACAAAACTATAAATAATGATAGACCACAATAACTAAAGAAGCTCTAATAGAAAACATTTCCACCGGTTTTACTCCATTGTCGCGGTTTAAACTGTTGAAGACCCTCATATGACAAAAACTGTGATTTCAAAAAGAGCTGTTTTTTCAGCTTACTTTTCTATTGTTGACTGGGTGGATTGGAGTGTGAATGTATGTTTTGAAACTTAAAAAAAAAAAAAGTCCGGAAGGTCCGGACAAAAAGTTTTGGAGGTCCGGAACAAATGAATGGCATTTCAATTCATTTTAATAGGGAAAACTGATTTGACATACGAGTAAGTTGAGTTACGAGCTCCATCACAGAACATATTAAACTCGTAATTCAAGGTACCTCTGTAACGTAAAAATAAATCCAATAAAAACTGTACTTGACTACTGCTCATAATTATAGCAAGATATTGCACATGATTTACTGCTATCCTGCTCAACTCCACCAGAAGAGTTTCCAGAAGAGTTTTACTGTTAATTGACCTGTAAGATAGATGCTTTGTGCTTCAAGGACAAGAATCACAGCTCAGCCCTGTGGCATCCTGTCCAGTACTGACAGGGCCTTATGTGCTGTAACTGCATAGTACAGCCACTAATAGAGGGCATTTCTTTATCTTTGGTTACAGCAACTTTGTTTCAGGCTGTGATCCACGTCTTGACAGAGTGGTAACCTCTATTGATCCTCATCCATTCACCCTTGAAAGCACCCAGTATTGATCCTTCGATTAAACAAGCAGTTTGTTCTTCATTCATGAACTGCTATCGCCAGTGCTTCTATTTTTGTAGTGTAAACCCTAATATGCCCCCAAATATGCTCCCACAACACTTTAAAGTCATTTTAAACTCAGTTTAATGCATTGCCCTTAACCCTCCTATTCTCCTCAAATTTACTAACACTTTTCACCCTCAGGGGTCAATTTGACCCCAGGGATATTTGC
>JBBPDE010021124.1:0-10804 GCA_037974605.1 Nannopetersius ansorgii
TTTTATCAATCTATTGTGTTTTACCCATTTTATTGTTGTCTTTTGCTGTTTTAATGTAGCACTTTGAGATTTGCTAACGAAAAGTGCGTTATAAATAAAATGTATTATTATAAAGGAAAGGCGTGTTCTGTTTCCTTCAGGCTATTTTGATCCCCCACCCCCACAAAATCAATAAAGCCACTACAGAACAATTATAATAAGCAATGACTATGATTACATAAATAATGTCATGAGGATGCACATGTAATCTGGATGAGAAGAGCTGCTTCTGCCCCCTTTTATATACATTATATGGACAAAAGAATTGGGACGCCTAACCATTACACCAACACAGCCTTTAATGATATTGCATTCAAATACATAGACTTTAATATGGAGTTGGTCCCTTCTTTGCAGCTATAACAGCTTCCACTCTTAGGCTTTCCATTCATTCTGTAGAGCAGTTATGAGGTCAGACACTTATGCTGAAGGCCTTTCTTGCTGTTCCAGTTCATCTCAAAGGTGTTGGACGGGGTGGAGATCAGGGCACTGTGCGGCCTTCATGCTAGAATAGAAAAGGATCTTCCCTAAAACCTCTCCACAAAGCTGAAGCATTAAGATTTACTGGAGGCCCTTCACGGGAAGTAAGGGGTCTAGCCTCAAAATCCCAATACTTTTGGCCCAATACTTTTCGTGTATATACATTAGGACCAGTAAAAATATCAGACCTAAGGACATTTCCTCGCCAAAAATACGAAACTAGACGATTTCTACGTTTGTGCTTATAGTAAACCTTCCACTGACCAGCAACAGAAGTGACTTTAATTGTATTTTAGAGAATAATGTCCCTCTCCAGATGCAGCATTAGCATTGCATGCTAAAAAAGAAGCTGGATGATAAATGACACAGCAGGGTAACCCATGAAGCTTTGCTTATTTCAGGTTTTAGGCAAGGTCAGGTTTTGAGGAAAAAGACAATTAGTCTTTGTCTTTTTTAGTGGATATTTATTATTTGAAACAAGTTTAACCCCTTTGAAGCTCCTGACTCTGAAAAAAAGGTCTGGAATCAGGACAGCTGCCCGTTTGTGGGTCTGTACGATTCCAACGTTTATACAGATAAATCAAAGCTTTCCTCTAAGAAACACCACACAAATAAAATCCAGGATGCTACTCACCGCTGCGAGGTTGATGCTGAATGTTGAAGGACTATAATGTGGATATTTAAGCTAAAATCTTCTGAAACCCGACACGATGCAGCTGCTCCCCCAGGACGTTCTTTCACTCCTGCGCATGCGCAGAACATTCTCTCTCCGCCCTCTGATGTGCAACCTCAGCATCAGCATCACTGGAGCTCCACATCCTCCTCTATTAGGTTCTTCTTTTAGATTTTTTTATAATAAAACATAATTTTAGATTTCCAAAATTCCATCATTTTTATATTTTTGATTATTTTGACATTCTCTTTGTGTCTGGGCAGTCGTATCATAAGCAATTTCCTCTGGGATACATAAAGCTTTCTGAGTCTGATTCTGATATCTACTATCTGTAATTCAGCTAACTACAAGTTACTTATCGCCAGTATTGTTTTTTAATAGATATTATTTAGATTTGGGGCTTTTTTTTGTTTTGCCATATTCAGTAATTTATCATTTTTGTTGATAACATGTATTGAGTTTATATAATTTGCATCTATTAAATTTTTTGATTGCATACTCTCTTAATGTAAATATTTCAATGACATTATACAATGTAATATTCTTTCATGTTAGTTCTTGTAATATATTTTTTTCTAAATTTGTAATTTTATAGAATATGGAAAGGTAGGCACAGTTGATGCACATAAAAAGTAAAAATGTAAAATGTACAAATTTATACAATTGTTTTTAGCTTAGAACTTAAGATGCTGACATTGCTAAGAAACACACCTTTACCCAAATATTTTTAAAATATAATAACGTTCCCCAAAATTCTCAACCCGCTCTTTAGTAATCAGCTCTTCATTGAGGTAGCACAGACTTGTGTGTGCTTTAAGACACAGCAGGATTTTCTATGAGATGCAAAAATTAACAAACTTCCAGTTTTAGTTTTTGAGACAGTGAGCTTCACAAATTCATTAAAATGCATTTTTAGAATGACACTACTGATTGGACCAGAAAATAGGAATGACAGAAATCATGAGAACAGAAAAGATGAGAGCAAGTCAAAGTTAGGTGGGCTGAAAAGCAGTGAAAAAGAAAAAGGTGGGGAAGAGAAAATGGTGGAAGTAGGAACACTAGGGAACAGGGAGTAAGGGAAAGAGTGAAGCGAAGAAGTGAAGGACTGGGATGGTGTGTTTTCTACTCCCCCATTCAGGGACAACTGCTGTTTAAAGATCTGGCAGAGATTGTTGTTACCTACTCTTTAAAAAATATCTACCTCTACTGTACCGACTCTGCTAGTCCTAGATGCTGTACAACAGTGATTAAGCTGTACACTAAGACCGTCTCTTGTTAGTTTCTCCATAGAGACTCTTTTTCTCTATCCTGGTCAACCAGGGGTGGATGGGTTCCCCTTTTGAGTCTTGGTTCCTCCTGAGGTTTCTTCCTCCAGCTTTAGGGAGTTTATCCTCCCATCTGTCACCCTTGATTCACACCCTTGATTGGCCAGACCCTGATTCTGTAAAGCTGCTTTGTGACAACATTGCTTGTAAAATGTGCTTTATAAATAAAACTGAATTAAAATTAATTGAATTGAGTAGTAGAACAGGAGAAGTGAAACAAAACAATACAAATGGCTTGGGGGAATTGCTAACACCATGAATGCCCTACAGAATGAATGGGCAAAAATTCCCACAGAAACTCCAAAATCTTATGGAAAGTCTTCCAAGAAAAGTGGAAGCTGTTATAGCTGAAAGGGGGGACAAACAAGGCTCTTAGCAGGGAATAGTTTTTTTTAGAGTACTGTCAGATGAGACACTATTAAGATCAACACAGAGTATTTAGTTACTATTAGAGTTAACATTTATTGCATAACACTCCAGACAACATTTTGTTTGAAAATCTAAAACAATTAAATTTCCAAATCTACAAAAATACATTATTCCTCCACTATAAATATGTTTGTGTTGAATTCAGTTAAATGTGATGTGAGAGGGAGTATATAAAATAACTAAGTTAAAAATAAGTTTGTTATATTTCTGTTGATAAAGCAACTATAATTTGTTACTTAAACATAATTTAGTTTTTCATTTAGTTTTTGTTAAGAGGTTTATGGAGAATCCTGAGGCACATTTTCAGTGCACTGAAATTAGCAATTCACGGACTGCACCTACCTGAAGCCAGAGTGGCTGGAAGAATACAAGAGATGAAGAAAATGGCTTCCAGAGGAGGATCTGCTTATGTGCTGTGAAATCCTCATGAAAATGGATCTTATTAGTATGAGGGATTTATTAGTCCCGCAGAAATGAAAATTCCCTTACTAGCCATTTTAGCAGCCGTACCTACAATAGTAACCTATTTTTGCAATTACTGATCGTATCCTTTCTGTTGATGAATGTTTTAAATCCTTTTTTAAATCAGACTCTACATCATTTACTGCCACAACCCCCTGCTTCTCTAAAATGTCACACTTTCAAGCCTGTGTGGGAAAAAAACAGTAATGCCTACAGTTAAAGCTTACATTGCTAACTATACAAATACATTCCATGATCTGGAGGTTTTTACTGTCCCATGTCTCCATTCAGAGATCGTTCCATTATTGTTTATTTGTGTTTCTTGAGTTGTGCTTAGCGTAGGCTATTATAACCACAAAACAACTAGGAACAGCTCAGTTACATTTATTTCTGTAGGTTGAGATCTTGCAATTGCAGCCATGGAAAAAGGTAAGAGACCACTATTCTCTTTTTTTCAGATCACTGTTGGTACAATTTGCAGCAGTGTGTGTGTAAAATGCTACTCTATTTCTGAAATGTTGCAGTGTGAACTGTGTAAAAATAAGAAATGCCACATATGTGTTGTGTGCAGTAGTGTGTGTAGAGCAGCTTTTCTATGTGCTGTATTCCAGCAGCTTCACTCCTGATTCATTTTCTGTCACACATGCACACACTCTGCTCTTAACATCACTATTATGAAGTTGAGAGTAGTTAGGTATAATAAATTATTTATATGTACTATTTTACATTTTCTCCAAACATTATTTTGTTTGGAATGTTGAATTGTTTGATCAATAGCATAAAACAACAGTGATATACACATTTTACACAGACACACTCACAAATTGCAAAAGTAATGACCAGAAATTAAAATGATGCAGTCTCCTATTTTTTTTTTCATGCCTGTATGTCGCATTTTCCATTTGTTTGACATGAAAAAAGCATGATATTTCAGCTGGCTCAGCACTGGATCGAGCTAATTTGTCACTCAAGTCCAGAGAGCAAGGTGAATCAGGGCGAGACGGGGCCATGGAAGGTCCTGACGCTGGGGTTGGCGACCACGTAGCTCTGGTTGTAGGACTGGATCTGAGGTTGGGTGCTCCAGTCCCCTTCGATGTATTTGTGGTACGGGTCGTTGGAGTGCTCTCTCCGCTTGGACTTCACGGTGCTTACGAGGATGGCCACCACGATGAAGGCGAACATACCGATCATCACCACTAGGTACCAGACGACATTGCGGAAGTTTTCCTCGGCCAGTCGGGCTTCCAGTGTGCGCTCGGCCTCCGTGACGTTCCAGCGCCATTGCTCCAGAAAGTGGCCCACAGAGCTCGTTAATGAATCCTGCAGGTGCAAGGTCAGGTTGGACCAATCTGACGGCACCATCATCTAGTTAAGAAGAAGAGTAAGAGAAGAAAAATGAGGGTTAAAAAAGGGAAGAGTAATTACAAAATGGAACTAACAATAATTTCCCTTTAACCCACATTATTATTATTATTATTATTATTATTATTATTATTATTATTATTATTATTATTATTATTATTATTATTACTATTATTCTTATTGCTGTTGGTGTAAATTTGCACGTTACACATTTCTCAACCTTACAAGCGCGCACACACCAACACAAGTGAACGCACATATGTCATTTTATGTCTTTCTTTTAGGGCTGTAAAGCGATTAATTAAAATTAACTAGTCAATCACAAATCTGGAAAAAAATTTAGCGCTATTAATCGCAATTCTATGTCAACCCAATATATAATATATAGCAAACCCCACTCTGGTAGCAACTTAAAGCGAAATTGTTCATTTAACAGCGTGTGTTTATCTTCCATCACTAGCTTGACTGAGCAGCAACATTGGACACATAAAGTGGCTTAAAATGGCTACTGCCCCCACTGATTGTGTGGTACTGCAATGCAGAGGGGCGTTTATTTTTCAAATTAATCGCGCGATCAATTTATTTTAAAACGTTATAGAAAATAAATTAACGCAAATAGTTAACGCAATATTTTTAACAGCCCAACTTTATTTTATTTTACACATTAAATTAATCCCAGAGGAAATGACTTGAGCTCTCTGCATTCATTCCTGGGATTTGAACCCACAACCTTACAAATGCAGGGGCAACTCCCTAAACACCAGGCCACCAGATGCCCCAAATATTGTTATTGCTATGATAAAGGACAGAATTCACTAACCAGACATACATATAGAAACATGATTATCCAGTTATTTTACTCTGGCCTTAAAGTAAATCACATTTTGTGTTTCACATAAGTTGTGACACTGAGCATCACAACGTAAGCAAAACAGGCTATAACTCATCCTCAAAGTAAGAAGCAGAAGCTTGTATTCATGCCATATCTACAATATACCACAGCTGTTTTTCTAATAGTAAGGGTCGATATTCTGGATAGGAATTAAGCCTAATCCCAAACTATGGTCTTTTTTATAGTCCAGGATGAAACTTCACAAATAATAAATGGTTTGAAAGTTTATTAGGAGGACATTATATAGCTTTCTTTGTGTTGGGCGGGCCTCACTGTTTCTATCATTAATATTGTCTGTCTCAACAAATGCAGCATCAAACATCAAACATCATCATCATCATCATCATCATCAACATCATCATTATCATCATTCAACCAGGAGCCATATTATATCAGTAAAATACTCCAGGTTTGGCTGCAAGCTGTATTACTCATGATTTCTTTCTTTTTTTCGGTTTTGATTCTATGGAGAATTAAAGCATTTAAAGCTGCCCTCCTATATATAAGATATATATTACGTATATGTTTTTAATGTATACGTATATATGTATATTTATGTATATACAGATTTATGCTAGGGCATTCTCAGCCATAGGGCCATTTCAATAGCAGTGCAGACATTGAAGCAGGCATTTTCACTAACTGCAGTCATAATGTATTTCTGTTACAGAGAATATGGTGTAAAACTTACATTAGTTTCAGTTCCAGTTCCGTCGTCATAAAGAGTTTAAGACCAACAGCTTGACACGACAAAGTACCACGCACAAATTATCTAAACTCTGTGTGTGTGTGTGTGTGTGTGTGTGTGTGTGTGTGTGTGTGTGTGTGTGTGCGTGCGTGCGTGTGTGTGTGTGTGTTACTCCCCTTGTTCATATCAACCATTATTTTGCTCCAGTGTAGCTAATCTCTTTCCTCAAGGACATCAGGGTTTTCTCTGAGAACACATCAAACCCTCATGACCAGCTCCTTTAAATCTTAAAGGAGACAGTGTTTCTTAATTTCAAGATATCAAGTCAAGACTAGATTAGGTTTCAACAATATACCATATACACCCAGTACTAAATGTGCTCCCAGGACTATGGTGCAACACAATGTAACATTATATAAAAAACACATAATGAAATCCAGGCACTTCGTGTTTGTGTGCGCAGTGTCAGTTTGAGTTGAGATCTGAGGTTTTACAAATCAGTGTTCAGACACATTTTCAAGGGCAAACAGTACAGAGAGAAAATAAACATGCTGTCGGATATTTTGCACCAGCAGGTGGAGCCCGTGCTCGTTCTTACACATACACAAAATGGACAAAAGTATTTGGACAAACCTGTTGTTCAGGGTTTTGGCAAGTCCCTTCCAGTGAAGGGTCTTGATGCTTTAGCAGACCAAGACATTAAGGACAATGCAATGCAACTTTTTGGACACGGTTTGGGGAAGAACCTTTTCTATTCCAGCATGACTGTGTCCCAATTCACAATAAAGACATGGCTGGAGGAGTTCAGTGTGGAAGAATTTGAATGGCCCAACCAGAGCCCTCCAGAACCTCAACCCCATCCAGCACCTTTGGGATGAACTGGGCCTTCTCATCTAACATCAGTCTGACCTCACAAATGCTCTACAGAATAAATGAACACAAACTCCCACAGAAACACTAAAATCTTGTGGAAAGTCTTCCAAGAAAAGTAGAAACTGTTGTAGCTGGGGGCCAGCTCCTATGTATTGGAATTCAATGTCACTGTTGGTGTATCGGTCAGGTGTCCCAATACTTTTATCCACATAGTGTAACGCTGCAGAGAGAAAGCATTTGTGTATGATTACTCCAAATATGTGGTGTTTATTTACAGTACACTGTAGCATTCCAAGTGACCCAGAATGAATAAAAGTTGGGAAAACGGTATTTGATTTCAAACCGTAACATCCCAGTCAGCAGACTCGGACTGGACTGGTGTTGACTCTTGTTTTGACACTGGGTGTGGTTTCCTTGGTCAGCTTTAGAAGTAAGGGTTCCCAGTCGGCCAGGGATTAAGGAATAGGTAGGTTTGGGTTTTCAATAGTCCTTTCAGGATTCTGCCTTTGTTTGAGGTTTGGCTCTTTTGCCTCCTTGTTTTGTATTTAATAAAAACAGTTGTTATGGGAATCTGCACCTGCGCCTCCTCATTCCTGAATGGCCAAAGCCCTTTCATGACACAAACAGAGCTGCATTCACTTACTATGTCTGTAATCAACTATATATTGCATATGTATTGATCCTAAGTAGTAGTAGTAGTAGCAGTAATAATAATAATAATAATAATAATAATAATAATAATAATAATAATAATAATAATAATAATAATAATAATAATAACATTACAACAGAAGATGTGGCTGATAGAATTAACCAGAAAGTGAAAACAAATTGAAACAGTCAGGATAACACTAAAGAATAAAACAAAGTATGGATTGAAATGATTCATCAAAGTTTTAAGCTTTAATCTCTTTTAACTCTTTCAATTGTATGTACACTCTTGTAATAAAATTTAAAACAGGACTGAATTTTCATTTCAACTACAAAACTCCTGCTCCAGTGAGCATAAAAATAAAACACTAAGAGTCACATTCTTAGTATGTGGAGGGGAGGGCAGTAGTATCTTGGCCTAGTGCAGTGCTGAGATGTCAGAAGACTTTAGAGAAATCTAGAGACAAAGCTGTGTTAGAGACCAGGGACAACCGTCACTGTTACATGCTCCATTTAAGCCTCTGTATCTCTTTTTTTTTTTAACAACTTACCATTCATCTTCAGCAGGAGTGCCCAGACTTATTCTTTTTTATTTCAGTCGAGCAGGAGCTCCAGAACCTTTGGTTTGGGGCGGCTGATTTTGCAAGCACCTGCTTTGTTATAGAGAATCACACAGCTCTTCAGGACAAGACTAGACTCACCTGGGTTTATCTCTGCACGCCAGGTGCAGATAGGGCGATGGGCCATGCAGGGCACTGTTCATCACTCCAGACGTTTGTGGGCGTCTTTTGTTCATTTGTCAAGTTCCCAGATGCCAAGATAATTAAATATGTCCAAAAATGTGCCAAAAGTACTTCAACAGAGGATTCTTTCAACATGGCCACTGCAGTACAGCCACTAATATTCACACAACGTCTCTGGACCTGTTCCTTTATCTCATGAAAGAGAAGAGTGACAAAGGGATGGGCAATACACTGCCCAACATCCGTTCCTAGAAAAAAAAAACCCTTCTAAGTGCATTTAAAAATCATTTAATCAAATGTTCTTTTGCTGTGAGTCATGGTTAAGGTTGGTCCAGCTTTAATAACAAGTTTAACAGGTTTTCCTGAAATGCCTCCCCCCATGTATTTGTACAGAGACACAGTTACAACTAAATGTGTTGTAGCACAATGAGCTGCTGAATTTTTCTGTGTGTTTCACTCGTCTTCGATTGCGCAAGGCTTTTTTGAATTAGTCATAACCACAATAGCATTCTACTGTTTTAGGAATAAACTGACTATAAAATTGTGATAGTTGTACATTTTTGTGGAATTTTCTGAAATTTGGGAATGTGTTTCGAAACTATTGATTTTGAAGGTAGAATAATGTTCTCACTTCTATTTTGATGTTTAGACAATGTTTCTAGTAGTCAGCAGCACAAATAGCACTGACAAGCTATAACATTAAACCTGTCTAGGTAGGTCCTCTACATTCCCAAAGAACAGCTCAGACCCTCTGACACATGGAAACAAGGTGTTCTGTTGGATCTGGAACCAACACTCTACATCTTGACTCTTGTCCATTAAAGTGCTGCTATAATGGTTCCAGGCCCCATGGTTCAAGCTTATTTTCCAAAGATATAACAGGGAAGCTTACACAACATAATGCACAATTCTCTGCCCCAGAACACCTGAGCCCATGATGTTCCTGAATAACAGGATTTAGAAATTGTGCAGGGAAGGAGATCCTCGGGAGTGGAATTAGAGTCACTGTTTGCAATAAAGTGTATGAAGGCAATGGTGCGATCATTAAATGTGTTAGAAAAAGATTTAAATCCATGTAACATTGCTAGGCTTGCTCCAAAAATGGAGAAATTGAGTGAATAAGGTGCTGTTATGTTTGTCTTTGACAATTCTGTGAGATGCATAATTTGTAGGGGTGTAACAGTACACAGATGTCACGGTTCAGTACGTACCTCGGTTTTGGAGTCTCGGTTCGATACGGTTCACGATACAGCAAAGTTCTAAAGAAAGAGGCTTGGTTTGTTTTCGTTTATTTTAAATAAAAATCAGTGTATTAACCAGTAAATACACTTTCTTGCTTATATTTTCATGTATGTGTAGGTGTTACGCCAGTAGGTGGCACTATTGCACCACACTACGACCCAGGTTTATGATTTACTTGTGCTTTTTGGTTCCGTATTACTTCAATCACGAGTGTGTCCGAAACCACACACTTGCACAATTTTAGTGCATGATTTGAAGGCGCAGCGCGCTGACACAGAAAACCGAGCTAAAACTCAGTGCACTGAAAGTACCTGGATGCTGCACTAAAATCAGCCAGAAAACGCAGTGCAGGACTATGCACACTATGCGCACTGAACGGGCGCCACGTAGCGTAGTGGAGGGGGCGGGACTTTCAACGTGTTTTTGAGTTGGATAACAGCGGCAAACAGTGAAATACCAGCCCAAGCGGAGGCAGCTGGTTCGTATAAATGTAAGTAACGTTAATAAAATTCTTTTACTGATGTACACTGCGGTAAAACCGGCAGATATTTTGGCGGCTGAAGAATCGCGAGCAAATGTTAGTCCATCATTTCCGCTAAGTGCAAAACGTTAGTTTTCCATTTTAGGACTGTAGATGAATACAGTGGAACACCAAGCTAACTGGCCTCCACCTTTGATCAGTCCGTTTATGACAGCACTGACCCACAGCAGTCAGGAATGGCTTTTTTTCGCAACCCTTCCATACAGGCCTCATTTGTGAAGAGCTGTAGGTGAGTGTCTGAATCAGTGTCAGGAGTCAGGCTTTTGTATGAGGGGCCGTTTAGGAAATATTTCACATGCATCACATAAGCATTTCATATGAAAGTCAATTTCACCTGTATCTGTATGAGTGTTTCATATGTGTGTGTGTGTGTGTGTGTGTGTGTGTGTGTGTGTGTGTGTGTG